>JAOUZG010026641.1:14505819-14519563 GCA_026289955.1 Argiope argentata | reverse complement strand
ATTACCGTCAATGATATGTATTACCAATATTATGATAATGAATTACCATTAATGATATTATGTGTTACCAATATTATGATAATGTATTATCAGCAATGATATTATATATTACCAGTATTACGATAATGTATTACCGGCAGTCATTCATGTAATAAAGGTATTGTGATAATGTATTACCAGTAAATCATGGATCAAGGCAAATCACTCAATCAAATGTTTTAAATGTAAAGCAAAGGAATAGTTATATTATTGAAGACTGTCATTGTAAAATATATAGTTTCACATTTTACAGAACTTAAAACCAGTCTTAGAACACACTTACTTTTTCAGATGTGGGGTGTTTTTTTCTTCATTCCCTCATTCTGTCCCTTACTATGTTCCATATCGTGATATTTATGTCATTGGCGATGTTAAATGGTTGTTTTTTCAATTATTTAGAGTGGGTTTGACACTCTTCTCTTTTCCACGATAAAACCTATTAGAATTTATTGCGCTGTGACAATGGATTCTTTTAATGTTTTCTTTCTTGGCACTTACAGAGATTTTCATTTCCTATTATCAATAGTATCATACTGAATGGACAAATGTTAAGTAAATTTGAATACTGTAGATTTAAGTCTTCTATGTATACCACAAATTTTCAATTCAGTAGCTGTCTATGGCTCTTACTTTGTGGCATTATGATGACTAAGTCTTTCTATTCAAAAGGCATGCTACGAATTTTGGAATGAATAACTTCATTATGAGGCATATTCTGTGTTAAAATATTTATTATGTTCATAAAATAATTGCAAAAAAATAAAAAAAAAAGGAATTACTGAAAAAATAGTCATTTTTAGTATTTGACAATTTGAAAGGGAAATAGAGAATTTGAGTTAATTCTTGGCTGAGCAAAAAAAAAAAAAAAAAAAAAAAAAAAAAAAAAAAAAAAAAAAAAAAAGAGTTTTTGCAAATCTACTGAAAAAATTATTAAACTATTTGTTGATTAAATAAATTTTCAGAAAAATAAGCCTTATAATAATAAAAAATTGGGAAATATTAACACTATAATAAATGTAATCTGTTTTATTAAATTCATCATCTTTTTTATGATAAACACTGAACCCCTGCTTTAATAGTAGTATTACAACCGCAGATGCTGCATAATCATATGTTTTAATAAAATAAAAAAAGATACATTTTTGCGAAGTTACTAAATTCGAAAAAAAAAGGTTTAGTCGCTTAACTTTGATTTATAATTATGTTACATTAAAAATGTTCTGGATGGTGAAATTAAATGGATTTGTTTATTTTAGAAGAAGGTTTGGCTTGGTATGTTTTAATGGCGCAAAAGCCATATTTGGCCATGATGCGACAAATAGGTATTTAGAAGAAGGTCCTAACAATTTTCACTACATGTGGTAAAAAAATTATTATATCAGCTGATGTAAACGCTTAGTATAATGCATAAAAAAAGAGCTTCATTTTCGAAGATAAACTTTCCACCTATAAATATCTTTTAATAATATATAACCTCGAATTTGAAAACTTAACCACTTTTTTTCTTAATCAAGCTGAGTTTTATCTAATTACTCTAGTGGCACGCAAATGTTGTACAATATTGTATGATATAGTTCAATATTCGTAATATTGTTTAATATCTTTCAATACTGTATGATATTGACCAGTGCTCGTAATATAGTTTAATATTGTGGAATATTGTTTAATATCTTATAATATCGAACAATATTGTGGAATATTGTTTAATATCTTATAATATCGAACAATATTGTGGAATATTGTTTAATATCATATGATATCGAACAATATTGTGGAATATTGTTTAAAATCATATAATATCGAACAATATTGTGGAATATTGTGTAAAAGACTGGGCTACGGGGGTAGTTTAAAAACATGTACTTTCTCTTCTCCATCTTATATCACTCTGCAATGTTATTGTTAATTTGTGCGTTACATAAACTTCAAGTTGATATTTTCGAATCGATGTGAAAAACCTATGTTTCAACAAACTAAGCACTTAATATAAGTAAAAATCTATATGAAATAGTGAGAAAAATCTGAACCGATAAAAAAAAGAACACAAATAAAGCAGGCATGGAAGCTTAGAGAAGTTAAAATTGCAGATATGAAAGAGAGAGATACATAGAGCCTACAATTAGTTTAGTGCAGTGCATTAATGTAGCAGTGCATAGACCTATGGTGCAAAATCATGCACAGTCAATAGTTTTAAACAAAGCACTCCTAGAAGCTAATTGATTGCTAAGCCTGATCGGAATTACATTTATGAAACATCTATGACAGAGCTTCAAGAAACTTACCACAACTGGTATGGCTAGCTGAAAGGAAGCGAAAGTCATAAGGGAAACTCTGTTTAAAAGAACTTATCAATAAATGATAAAAACAACATCTGTATTTATAATATCGAAATACTATTAGAACAGCTTCACTGTTCAGATAAAATACATGATTATAATAAACTTGGTGGAGAAATTTCCAAAATGATAAGGAAATACTATTTCCAATGAGTCTTCATATTTATATTTTGAATAAATAGAACTTTCTTAATGTTAAGTCAGCTAAAACTCTGACAAAATAGGTAATTATGGTTATTTTACTCACAAAATTGCAGTGAGTTTAAGTTTTAAATAATATCTCATTGTTCATATAATTACAATTTTTTTTAAAAAAAATAAGACTTATAAAATTCGAAAGTCTTGAGGCTTCCTTTCAATAAATATTTTTTTAGTATTTAATAATGAAATATTTAAGCTTTGAAAGATAAAAATTTATTATTTGTATCATCAATATCTTAGAAGCTCTTTAAATTAAAAATTATAGGAGTGCATATTTCAATGAAACAGTGCAAAAGTAAAATGTAATCTTTTTAAAGTCATAAGAAATTATAAAATAAATGTCAAGTCTAGCAAAAATAAATACAAGAATAATTGTTAACGTATTAAACGCTTCAGACAAAATTTATTTCCAAAAGTTTTGGATCATACCTGCAAATAAATATTTTAATGGAAAAAGTTGTGATTTTTAATAAGTTTTCACTTGTTATTGCTATTATTTATTATTTTATAGTCAGGGCATAGACAAAATATTGTATTTTATAATTGTATAAGACAAATAAAGATTTTAAAATGCTATGGGCAGCAAATAACATTGAGAGAAATAACCAATTCATTTTTTATATATATTATTTTTCTGTTATTTTTTAAATAAAAGAATTTAAGATATCTTTGCTTTGATTTCTTATATATTTATAAAAAGAAATGTTCAACTTTTAATAAAAATGTACCGTCAATTTCTGTGAACAATGCAAGATTTTTAACATTTAAATGGTAAAAATTAGTTGTTTTATTCTTATAACTGTAATATATATATATATATATATAAATGAGGTTAAATATGAAAGTGAAAGTTTTCTTAATAGATGTTTTTTATATTTATAGATACAAAAAAACCTTCAAAATTCTCTGTCATTTTCAAAAACTCGGAGAGGAAAAATCTACAAAAGGCACTTTAATATGTCAAAAATGTCATGCAAAATCTTCATGGTCATGCTTTATTCATAATAAATAAAAACAAATTTATTTTTTAAAGATATTTTGTTTTCGATTTTACATTGCATGCATCGCATTCAATCTTGTACTTGTTCTGCAGAGTTTTTTCAGTATTATTCTCAAAAATGCGAAATTCACGTAAGCATTTATATTTCATTCATTTAGGTTTATAATAAACAAAATGGAGCATGCTGAATTTCATTGGTTTTTTTTTTGTTTTAAAGTTTAATAACTGGTTATTTATAGCATCACAAAAGGATTTCCAATAAAGATTTTGTTATAGAAATATTTTATTATTCTTTATACATGCTCTTTGTTATTAAAAATTAGTATAACCATTTATTAATTAATAGTGATAAATAATTTTTTAATAAAAAAGCATACATTTTAAATATTATAAATCTCATAACTTATCAGAAATCATTTATAGTAGTAACTAACATAGCTATATTTATAAACATATAAATTTATAAACATATATTTGAATTTTAATATTTCTTACTAAGCATGTATCTGATCTGGACAAGTGAATTTACAACTCCAAGTGTATCATCCAAAGGCATATGTATGTTTTTAATATCCAAAAATAATAATTTATATCCAATCAAGTAATTAAAAATTGTTTTTTAAACAGAAATTCCTAAATTTTAAAAAATGTTAAGGTTAATAAAACTGGTATCTTTTTGTTAATATTTATATAAAAAAATTATTTTCTGACTAGAGAATAAGAATTACAATTTTGAAAAATAGTTAAATATTTTCATTTTTTCTCAAGAGTTTATTGATAAATAATTATTAAGAATATTTATTATCTAAGTTGAAATTACTCTTGGAAATTGTAAAGTTATAAGTTTTTCATAAAGAATCGACAAAATGCAGAAAAATTCGAAAGCAACTAGAAATTTTCTTCAAAGAAACTACTTTTTTAAATAAATTCTTGGAAGGAAATTTAAGCACGGTAAATAAACATTATTATTTTCGGATATTTTCAAAAATATTTATAAATGAATAAAGGAAAGGAAAAAACGCCCTTAAAACAATATAGAAGTAATTGAAGAAAAAATAATATTTGAAGTCTTTTAGTATTAATCTCATAATAATGATGTCACAATAACGAATCTAAACTACACTAATTTCAAATTTAAAAAGTTATTTTTTTAAAAAAAACTGATTAATAAGTATAAAAAACCTTTTAAATTCATTTTTTTAATTTATGCTATTTTTCTGTATAGATACATAGGTTCTAAAACAAAGACAAGGCGGGAGACATTATAGGAAATACACAAATTAATTTTTGAAACTATGCCACTCATTTTTTAAATAGCATAGTTTGCAAATTACAACAAAAATAGCTCATTTTTATTAGATTTCCAAACTCTTACCCAGCATAAAAGCTTCTTTGTTCCAGTCATCGGATCCAGCTTTATTGGCCACGTGACATTCGAAATCCACATTTTGTCCGTCGGCATTTTCTGTGTCGTTTGGACGAGCACGAATGTACTGTTGTTGTTGGCAGTGAATGCCTAGGAAAAAAAATTAATTACTCCAACATTTTCATTCAATAAAATAATAACATCAAGTTAGTTATTTTCACCTCATGCATTAGCTTAATGTTTGAAATATAAACATCCTCTGAAAATTCGAAAAAAAGAAATTTCATCAGAAAAAAAATTACAGTACATTATAATTTTTCATTGCTAAGGAGACAATTTTAACAATTAAATTTTTTTAATGTTTTTGTTACTATTATTCTTTTAAAAAATATATAATTTGCTTTATATAATTATATAAGATTATTAAGCATATACAAAAATATAACGGTATTACTTTCACATACTTCTATTATTCTACTCAGTCAATTATGTGTACCTTATTATTTATATATAAGAGGGCAAATCAAAAAGTCTTTGCACCTATTTTTTATTCGCCAAAAACAGGTATGTACAGATATTAACAAATATACGTAGTGTACTACGTGCATTACATCATTTCTCCACATAGTCACCACACCGGTTCAGATATTTGTCTTGTCGCAGCACTTAATTAGAGATCCCCCTGTGCCCGTGGATCCACCATCGTACCTTTTTCTTGTCTTCTTTGTCACATAAATCTGTCCTGCCAGAAACTTCTTCAGTGGGCCAAAAAAGTGAAAATCACTAGGGGCAAGGCCTGGACTATAAGGCGGGTGCTCCAGATTTTCCCAGTGTGCGCTCAGTCTCATTCAAATATTCACGAACTTTTTGAAACTCACGACAACATCATTGAACACTTCTCAAAGAGAGACACTTTTCCCCGTACATGGGGTGCATTTCTCTGTGAATTGCTGTGGGCGTTTGTCTCTTGCTCCATAGAAAACGAATAACACTTCGCTGCTCATAAGCTGTGGGCATCTGAAGATTAACCGCCATCCCAAATGAGTGATAGCAGCGCCACTCATCGGTTCAAAGGGCAGATACGGCTGGTACGGTTCAAGGATGGTTCACTCTCGGAATGTATATGTTCGCTTTGTATTCACAGCCGTATTTTGGCTTAAAAAAATAGGCATCAATTCTTTGATTTTCTCTCATATATGCATTATAATTTATTTATATATTTATTTATGTAACTATTTAAATATGCACACTAAAATTTTTATCTTATTTTGTATTAAGGAATTTGATAATGGTTTTTCTTTCATCAAGTTTTTGTTTTCAAAGTGTTTTACAGCACGTTTTCAAAATAAACTCGAAACGAACATTTTATCTCAATAAAGTTATATGACTTCTTATGCTATGAATTAATAAATTTTAATTAATGAAATACAAAATATCATCTCAAATATATCTGTAATACTTTTTATAAAACATAACAATTCAAATAAATTTATAAAATATTTTGTGATAATAAAATATCACTTTAATTTTATATCAATAAGGATAATGAAAAATTTATATAAAATACGTCGATGTTTCCAAATTTAATATAAGCTAGATATAATAATGCTTATCTCATTACATGGAAGCAACAATTTTAACACATTTATATAGATCGAAATATTAATTTTATGTTACATCCCTCGCTCCAAGTTTATTTATTTATACCTTTGTTTTTAAATCCTTGAATCTTCCAAAATATGTCAAACTAGAATAACACTCTTTTCTAATAAGTTTACAAGATTTTTATATAAAACGATAAATGCAGGCATATTTGAAAATAATTGTTTTTCGTCCTTCACACTAGGTTAGAAAGGGCTATTGGATACCATAACATCCAATAATGAATAAGCAAACCCAGATGAAATAATAAATAGTATACTTCAAAATAACTTTGATTAATAAATCGATAAATGCTTCGAATCAAGATGAAGATATATCATGAAGTGTGATAATATTTACCTCTGATTATATTTTAACCAGATTATTTTTTTTACACAAAGGGTAATTAATGAATTTACAAAACGAGAGACTATTCCTTACAAGTAATTTTTCTTTATTTTAGTTTAGTTATATTCATATCCCGTTGTAAAGTAACAATAGGGCTATTTTGAGACGAACCTCATTATTTTGAACCATGGTCAGATGACGAGAATGATACCTGAGCTAGCATCCATTTATAGGGATCTTTTGCCGATCATACTGTACTCGAAGAATACGGTGAACGATTCATTATCTACAATTTTTCACAATTCATAGTCTCTTAAAAGACTTAACAATATCTTTCTAAACTAATATACATTCATGTCTATAAATTAAGGATTGGTAAGAGTCACGCTGAAATAGAACTCTAAAATATATATGCACAACCCGTAAAATGACTACACACATCAGATGACCCGAAAACACGTCACAATGAGGACAGTTTAGGTGAATGATGTATAAGGAATACAGGTAAAGAAGTAAAAAGGCTCGCAAATGCTCTATAAGCCTTTCAGTGCAATTATCGCATGGTTGTAACACAAAGGAAGCATATGGATGATTTTTTTATTCAGTAGAATTATCGACCATCTGGAATTTGGGCGTACCCAGATGGAAGTATCCGAGGTACTTGGAATCGACCAGAGTGTCATCTCCAGACTTTGGCAACGATCAGAAGACGCTCCCAGATTACAACGCCAAATGTGGACCTTTCTTTTCTAATGACCTGCATCTTTTGGCAATAACTGCAAAAACAAACAGATAGAGCACAGAATAAGACCTGTCTCCTCAACTCCCTTCAGAGACTGGTACGACAGTTTCAAGGCTGAGTCTATGCATGTGCTTAGAGCAAATTAGTCTATATGCTCGTAGACTGTGTAAAAAGTGTTCCTTTACCTACAACTTACAGTCACATGTGGTTAGCCTGTGGTAGAGAGCATGCATTGTAGACACCGCAACAATGGACTTGTGTGATGTGTTCCGACAAGTTCCAGGATTAGCTTGTGGTTCGATTCTAGCCGGACTTCCAAGTGGAGAGCATCAGGTACCCGTTACCACCAAGAGAACATCCTTTAACGACACTGTTACGGCGGTGAAAGATTGTTTGGTTACGGATAAATTATTATGGGTTCCAGAACTGACCTGCGTGTTCAAATTGGAGCCATAACAGGCTAAATCTTTCAGGTCGTCACTCTGAACAGCATGAGCTTTTGTTTCAGAACACCGTGGGCACAGAATTTGAGTTTATAGATGACACCACCGTTCTCATCGTGCAAACTTTGTAGCGAATGCTTTTGATTGGAAGATATCACCCGTAATGACTGGCCAGTATTCTCCCCGGACATGAATACAGTAGAGCATGTGTGGGACATTCTTGGCCGACGAGTTGTAGCCCATCAACCTCCTCCTACATCTGTTCCGGAACTTCAGACAGCATTACTTGATGAGTGGGGTAATAATCCCCAAGATCAGATCTATAATTTGATACTCAGCATACTTAGGTGTTGAACGTATTGTATTTTATCCTCTGGAGGACATAATACGTATTAATCGCCATACCAACCATGTAATATCGGCTTTTGTAAATATTTTATTTGTAATTTTATTCCTGGAGCAAATAGTCAGAATTTTTATTAAGGATACCAAATATATAGCATCTTTTTTGCTCTTTACCTTTTGTTTAATAAATAGGTTTTACAAATAAGTCACATTTGCTCTGTTTTGACACTTTCATTTCCTAAACTTATGTTATCCTTAATTTAAGGACATGAGTTTATTTCTCATTTGATTAATCAAAATATTTTGCTTAATTATCGAGGATTATATATTTTTTATAATTTCCAAGTTTATTCACTCATAATCATTTTCGTCACATTGTTTCTTCTTTTTTTTTTCAAGAAATAATCCTTAAAAGAAAAGTAGACTCTCTCTATATATCACTTAGTAATGTTCATTTAATTCAGCCACAATCGCAGATTAAAAAATAGAAAAGTTTATTATTTAAAAGGATCACGCATATTCATAATATAAAGACACTGATAAGTATATAAGCATATATATCAAGAAGAAATTAACCAATCAATAAAAAATGCGCCAAAAAGACAAGTTTATGATATTATACAACGGAGAAAATGATACAAGAAAGGAAATGAAATGAATGGATTTCATAATTACTACATGAATAATAAATCTTAGCTTGTATAAACAAGACAAGTATATTATTTGTGGCTGCAAACCAAACTAAATTAAATTATATACTCAAAAAAAATAATTAAAAAAGAGGAAGCTATATTTTCTGTAGAAAAAGTATAAATTTGGCAAACGATAAAAAAACTGATTCTAGTAATAATGCATAAATATTCTGCTGATCCTACAGCAGAATATTTATAACATAATAATTAATGTTTGGAAAACCAAAATTACATTTTTTCTCTCCTAGTAATTTTTTTTCGGAAGCAACTGTATTTTGGAGTTGATGCCTTGTTGCACAACTCAGCTCTATTAAGACTCTTTATAAGAGTCTGTTCCTTAACCAACATACATTTAATTTTTATTTATGAGCAGATATATCCATGATACTAAGCAATAATGTATAAATACAAAAGTTTTGATTTAGTTAGGTGGCTAATTTTTGAAAATTTGAAAGAAATATGCAAAATTTTGTAACAAGAATTCGTAAGAAATACCTACTTTTCGTTTTATTTTGAAATTATTTTTTATTTCATTCTTTGTTTTAGGAACAGCAATATTTGATAAAAATTTCTCTCCTGAGCTACGCTTAATATAAAAATTTAGATTGAATATATTTATAAATTTCAAAAGTATCATTTGCCACAATACATGTGCCATTGATTTTGCTGAGAAAGTATTTTTTTATACTTAATAAACTCTGTGTTTTAGTGGCTTTAAAATTTTAAATTACCTATGTAATTTAAAATTTTAAAGTCACCAATTATGGCTGTAGGTAATTACCTTATTTTTTAATTACCTACAACTTTTCTTTTCTAAATTGTTATTGCTAGTCATAACCTCCATGCGTTAAATATTAAATACACTCTAAAATACAGCAATCAGTCTAAGAAACCCTAATCACATTGCTGATATTTTCATTACAACGTTAGATATGAAAAGTTAGTATTTATAATAATCTTTAAGTTGCACGTGTTATTAAATGTAACAGCAACTAAATTATACGTTACCCAGCGTATAATTTCCAGTAACAAAACACAGATCGGTAAAGCATAAGTAACAAAACAATATCAAAATGACTTAACTCCAGAACCGAACATTCCTAATTAGTGCTGCGAAGCAGTAGCAACTTGTATCTTGGTTTGTGATCATGCATATTTAAACCTCGCCAGCCTTCACGCCCTGGTGGCCTGATTATATTCTTCTGTAATGACTGATAATAAATCTACATAATTCTGGACCACTACTTTCAATTAGTTTCGGTAGGTATCCTGGGCAAGGCTCAACAACGATGACAAATGACGTCAGCACTTCATCCGTTACGATCATCGATTATGAATAGAACGTTGTTCAGGAATCGAAACTACGATTCCTCGTGGTTTTCCCATTGGTCGAAATGTCCATGGTGAATGTCATGAATAATTCAGTATTAGTTGGACAGTGGAACCTTGGCTATTCCTCCGTGTTTGCTACTTGCCCTAGAAGACAGGAAGCAAAATTTCCCATTCGGAATATGTTAACCTGTGACTTAGTTTGTACGAATGCCACTTGGCCCGTTAAAAGAAATTTGAAGCACTATTCAATACACTTTTTTTTCTGAGAAGAACTAAAAATGGAGATAAAATATTTATCAATTGAATTTGAATCACTTGATTGATTTATTAAATAACAAGATATTCATTTTATTATCATGTCAGAACATACTGTTTTTTGGATGAGGTTTTAGACTTCAAAAAAAATCCTTAAGCGAAAAAAATAATCTTATTATCTGTACGAGCATCTAAAAAAATCAGTTTTTAATAACGCGTCGCCAAGCATTTACACAAGCTTCGATTTAAAAAATAAGTTAATGTCTACAGCAAATAAAACTTAGAAAAATGTCTTTCTGAGTACGTGATTATGTGAAATGAAGGAGATGGGAAATTTTTTAAAAACAATAAACGCGAGACAAAGTCTTTAGATCGTTTGCAATATTAAAGTGACTCAATGAAACTATTACAATGAATACAAATATAATTTAACGTGCGCGAGCACGTGGTGCTTGGCCGTTCAAGAAATTATGATCAGACAGGATACATTGAAATATGCATAGCAGATTTCATTTTAAACTTTATTTCATTATGTTGTTGAATTGAATGATCTATACTATAGGACTTCATTTTCTAGATAGATAATTATTTATGCAGTTTGCTTAATCTTAGCTATTTAAGAGTTGTAAATTGTTTTATTGTAAGAATCTGTTGATCTTACAATTTTAAAATCAAAAATTGTAACTTTATTCATATAATGCAAGACTTATTTTTTTACAAAAAAATACTCATGATTTAAATTGCTGTATATAATTTAGAAAAATATTTTTTATTATTTATTTTTGAGGGGAAAATATGACAACATTGTTAAAGGGTGCCAAATGACGACATCATGAAGTAAACAATATGACATGGGCTTAAATCACTCTATAGCCATTCTACAATAAAAAAAAACAAAAATCCGTTTTTACCAATATATTTTTACAATGGAAATAATATATTGATCGTTTCTTATTGGTAGAATTATTCATGCCAGCTTTCTGGCACAGAGGTAGCGCGTCTTCCTCGTGTTCTGGGAGTCCCGGGTTCGAGTTCATGTTAGGGCATGGTTGTTCTTCTGTGTGCTATCTGTGAGATGTGTGATTATGCCCACCTGTAAAAAGGGGCTGTGCAAGCAAATGTGGTGAGTGTGTAGCTAAGTCGTACTCTTGGCCCTAGTCGGCGCTACTTCAAAAACAAGAGACGCTCCTTTCGGCTTAAATCTGCCACTCTATCAGCTGGGGCTTGTCCAAATGGCAAGTGCCATAAGTAACAACAAGAACCGAGTTATCCATTGAACAAACATCTTGCAATTTTTCTGAGTTTCCAGTTTAAATCTTAATTTGATTCCACCTTTGCAATATATAGGTGTTTTCTGCAAATGTTTATCAAAAAGTCATTTAAAAACCCTCCTTTTATTATTTTAAACAGTCATGGGAAACTTATGAATGAAAATAAAAACTTTGAGCTAGATTGTTACGTGATGCATTGTAGTGTTAAACTGAATAAGCCTTTTTTTTTACATTACATATGCCTTTCAAAAGTACATTCTTTTAATTCTAGACTTATTATTGCTGTGAATTTTCCATTTGTTTAAAATTTAAATGTTTACATGAAAAAAACTTAGTGGTAAAATAGATAAACAATGTTTTTCAAGCCTCCAATGCATCAATTAAATTTTTAAATTGTTTCATCTAAACAGCATTCGAATATTTCTTGTAAAAAAACTATTTATTGTTATTGTTGGGATTAAGAGAACGGACCATTTTTTCTCGCGTAAAAATATCTGAGTGATTAGATTTGATTCCAGCTCAATTCCTCCTGCGAACTTCACAAGTTGCAGTGTGCTTAACTATCAATATGTGTGTTCGCTTCTTGTCTGTGTCCAATAAATGTGCTGTTTCCAAGAACCATGCTGATATTTATTGAAAATTAACAACAGTTATGTTCCAAGCAAAATAATAAAATTGGAGCGTCTGGAACCTTTTTCATTAATGTTCTTTTTCTCTAATATTATATTAAATTACCCCCACCAAACTCATAATAAATTAATATAAGATTTAATACTTTGTCTATCATCTGGTATATTGTTGCTCTTAATGCCTGTAAAATTTGAAATTGATGCGATGAAAATTTCAAAAAATTATTTTTAATGTCCCTTGGTCGCCTTAAGATGACAAAAATTACCCGAATAATTCCTTAACTTAAAGTAAATTCAGAGACCAATTCTTTGCAAAGAAGATTTTTGAAAATTGTATTACTCCGGGCACAGCTTTCTGAAATTCCATTCTCCATACTTGATGAACAACATTTAATCCAATCAAAGTTAATAGAGTTCGTGTATGTGAAAAGGCGGGTGACAAATTTAGCTCTGTAACGAGCTAAACACTTTCCAGCGTCACTCCACGGAATTGGTACTCTCTCTGCGTCCAGGCATTAAGTTGAGTAAGGTCGAGATGAATGACGTGTCATGAGGGGGTGCCATGCAGATTAGGGAGCACCACGTGTTAAATGAAGTGCCAGAAAGGACTGGACAGAGAAGATTTGTGACACAAATGAGAAACGGTGCGGTTTCGAAACTTAATTTCGGCGCGGATGGCCAAACATCACATTAAGGCACGCAGAAATCGGGGGCAAATCGAATGATAAGATGATTTCAGTTAAAGTTTTTTTTTTGGGGGGACATGACAGATGACAGATTCATGACAGATTGCTAAAACTATTTGAAGAATTAAAAATTAATTTAATTTAATTAGTGGATTAATATTTGAAAAAACTAAATTGACACCAAGTGTCATCCACTACAAGTTTAAAAACTATATTTGAACTTGAGTGGATGAATAAAAAGCATTTTAAAAAGTGCTTAAAAGTGGATGAATAAAAAGCATTTTAAAAAGTGCTTAAAAGTGGATTAATAAAAAGCATTTTAAAAAGGGTTCAAAAATGGATGAATAAAAAGCACTTTAAAAAGTGTTTAAAAATGGATGAATAAAAAGCATTTTAAAAAGTGTTTACAAATGGATGA
>JAOUZG010026641.1:14469396-14484112 GCA_026289955.1 Argiope argentata | reverse complement strand
AACTCGAATAATTACTCGTATAATTTTTCGTATAACTCGAATAATTATTTGTATAATTTTTCGTATAACTCGAATAATTACACGTATGACTCGAATAATTATTCGTATAATTTTTCGTATAACTCGAATAATTACTCGTATAATTTGTCGTATAGTTCGAATAAATACTCGTATAATTTTTCCGGAGTAAATAAAGAATTGTTAGCATTTAGTTCTATTATTTTCTCAATAATCACAATTAAAAATTATTTGACGACACTTCTATACCTCATTAAAATTTCTTTAACAAAATGGGACGTTGTTCCAGAAAGGTTCGCCACTCCTATTCTAAGAGATCTTGAAATGTGATTGTAAACTAATAAATTTAGGGGGATTTAAAGGGACTATAATTTTTTTTCAATTAGCCATTTTTAAGATCCACGAGCTCCATCTTTGACAAATATATAATGCAATAAAATGTCTCCATAGATATTTCTTGTTCTTTTATATATTTATTTTTACGTAAAAATTTAAATCTAGCTTAGAAATTTTGATTTTTTTTCTATCAAAAGATTTTATATCAAACTGTTGTTGCTCTAATTTTTATATTGCTAAGAAACTGAAAGACCTAAAACTTAATATTCCCACAGGAAAGTCAGGGGTTAATAAATAAATCAAATTAAATCCATGCTAAGTTATATTTGACGTTAAGAGTTTGATATGTATTGAATTTTGGAGCAACCAAAAGTTGATATGATTTTCTGAGAACTGTGAAATGATTATGCTTTCATGTTATATTTAAAACAATATCAGTTGTATTTAATACGAAATCTCTTCATATAAGTAATTACATATTCAAATCTGAGAGTTGTTTTTAATGATTCTTCGAGATATAAATTACATTTAAACAAATCGTGATTATAACAAATGAAACGATAAATCGAAGTTTATAGCAAAATATTATCTAAAAAATGTGTCAAAAACTTCCAAAAAAATGTATTTCCAAATATATTTCTAATGAATAAACGAGTCAACAAAAATCTTTCAAAAAGAAGATTCAAAAATAACAAATTATTTAATAATATAATAAATTATGTTGCATTCAACAGAACAATTAATTTAAATGAGCCAAATAATAGTAGAAAATGAATTGCAAAAAACAATATTTTTCGAATGTTAGAATTTTAGAAAGGCACATATTTTTGAACTCCTCCAAAATTAATTAAGAGATATGTGGTCATTTTAAATTATTCTTATATTACCATTACATCCCTGGAGAAAAACCACGAACTCCCTTTCCACACCGTTTGTTCCACACCAGAATAAATTTTAGATCATCTCACAGATTTTCTATAATGTTTGAAGGAATCTAGATAAAAAGTATATTTTAATTAATCAAAATCCCAATAAATTTCAAAATTAAATCTTTTTATCAAGATATTTTCCTTTTTGTTAATAAATATTAGAATGAAGAGCATTTTATATATTTTATTGAAACACTTTTTAAATTTTCACGCTAAAGTCATGGGGAGACGTTTGACCTTCAAGCGCAGTTAGATCATATAGCGCTGAATCATATCTCTGGAATCGGTAATCGAATCCGCTCCGATAATCCTCATTTCTCGGCTAATTCCGATAATTCTTTGGCGTAATCTTTGGATATATTCTATGTATAGTTCAATTATCTGCCGTTTTGGATTTATACGGTCTGTTTTTTTTTAAATAAAACCTCTGATTATTGTGAATTGTAATCAGATGACCAGAATTATATTTGTATCGCCAAATCAAATTGCCTTTTCAAATTTTTGTAATACGCATGCCGGAAAATTTAAATTGTAATTTTTGGCTTTTATATAATTGCATATTAAATTCATCTTACTATTTTTTCCAACCATTACAGAGTTTAGATATGAAATTATAATTCTAATGACAAATACATTGTATGTTATTTATAATACATATTGTAATTTCCAAATGTTAACATTATAGTGAGAAGAATACGTTTGACCTTCAAGTGCAATTAAATTAAATAATGCTTAATTGCCTTCACGGAATCAGCAATTGAATTCACTTTTCAATTAACCTCAAATCTAACCTCTTTGGCACACTAATTCACGTTGTTTTAAGTTTCATACTTGATGATATGCATTTGCATAATTGTTGCCGTATGAAAAGGTCAAAATATTATAACTGGTTTTAATAAAAAGAACGAATCAATATAAATAAAAAAATATCCATTCTTAAATATGAATTTTAAAATCATTGAATACATATGACATCGTTGAAAATAGAATTTAATTGACAATAATTTTAGCAATATTAAAAAAAATTGTAATATTTTAAATATTAGTCTCATTGTGCAGTTAAATAATGCTTTAATTAGGTAATAGTTAAATCTATATTTTTTAAAAATGGACCAATTAAAGAATATTAAACATTTTAATTATTTAAGTAAATATTTTAAAGTATGTAAATAAAATTATTGAAATTAATTCTTAAACAACCAAATAACCAGAACAAATTATAAAGAATATTAAAGTTTATTAATTATTTTCATGAGAAGTATTTAATTATTTTGCACATTATTTTTTTAATTAGACGAAGAGCAATTATTAGAGACGGACTATTATTTAAAAATTTAATAGATGAAAATTCAGCTCATATTTCTACAGTAAGCCTTAAAAATAGGATAAGAATTCTTAACCATTCAAAAGAGAATTTTGTCCGTTTTTATTTTTACGCTTCCTTTTAATATGTTTTATATTTGAAAAATCTAAATCATTCCACAAAATATTTTTGGTAATTTATTTCTCTGTTATATTACAAAAATTTGTTACAATAACAAAATAAATTTTTATTTTTACATGTATATTTATAAAAAAAGAAATAAAAAATTCTCTATTTAAACATTGCATATGTTAGATAATATAAATATCCTTTGTTTCGCATTTATAAAATACAACTATGCATTATTATTCATATGATTGGTTTAAACCAGAGTGAATGTCTAAAATTTTCTTAGCCTACATAGTTGCAAAAAATCGAGTTAAAAATATTTCTTTTTTCAAAGTCGAATAAGAAAATTATTAAAATGAGTTTAAACTTATCGATACTTTCTAATTATAAGTACAAGAAAATACAAGAGCAAATTTTTGTAAAAGTTATACTATTTTTATCAACGTCCTGTTTTTATTTTCTAATGTTTAAAAGAGCGTATTTGATTTTGCATTTGTTAATATGCATATTATAATGAAATCTCTGCAACAGAGTTTTACCGCATTCGATTACAATATATTAGAATTTAACAGATTTTTTTCCGTTATAGTATAGTCTCAAATTTTATGATTAATAAAAAATTTTACTTCTTTAAAGCTAATTAATATAAATTTTTGTCTGAATATAAATGTGTCACATAATACTTAGAATAATCTCTAATAATATTTACAAAATAATATTAGCAATATTTACATAACACAATGGAAATTTTATCTTAAAATAATTACCAAGAATATCATATTCTTCTTTTTATTTTAATTCTAACAAATGAATAAGTGGGAATAATTTAGGAAAAATTTATATTATATTATAACAATTATTATTATTATATTATAACAATTATTTATTTTATAACAATTTTTACAAATTAACAAAGCAGTTAATAAATTTATCAAGCAGAACATTCAATAAAAAATTTATATTTTCATATCGGTTATATTTTTGTTTAATATCCATATCCTTAAACAATTCTATTCTTTTTTCAGTAATATTTCAGTGACCGACGACTGTGAAAAATTTTATGATGAAAAACACAATTAAAGATACTAATTATTGTTAAAAATGTGTTCTTAATTTAAATAATTAATATAAATATTGCTTTTTAACATACAGTTCAAACTTTCTATTTATAATGTCCCGTTAAACAGATAAAATCAAAGTCTTAGTAAATAAGTGAGAGAAACAAAATATTTTAAACAAAAATTTGTATTATCTATATCTACTTTTACGAAAAAGAAGCAATTTCTTCAATTGATTCGATATAATATTGAAGAATTTATTTTTATTCTATTCATTGGGAAATTAAAATTAATTTTAAAGCTGAGCTATCAATATAAAAAGAAATATTTCCACATAAGAACATAATGTTAATATTTAAAATAGAATATGAATATCACCTAGAATATTTGTATAGACATGCGCTTAATTTTTAGATATTAATGATGCAAAATAGTATTAAGCTCTACAAAAGATCGTTAATAAGAATAATAAACATATATATCAGTTACTATCGCTTTAATAAAATCATGCGAAATATTGTTCCATTTATTACTCACCTTTAAACAGGCAGCTGATAAAAAAGAACACTTGAACAATGCAGATGCAGCACATCTCGGTGAGGAATCCTGAGCTTAGATTTTTTTTTATGTACGCGTCGAAAAGCGAGAAGAACAAGGAGGCAGTGTTTGAGCAAACGATTTGAACCGAGCTAACAGACGAGAAGATAAAAAAGAGACCAGAAAAGTCCGCGTCGACAGCTTCGAGTCAAGAGCACTTCGATGAACGAGCTTCTGGAAAACATCTCTCCCCTCTCCAGTCCTGTGCACCCATCATGAAGCACCATTCAACGAATTTTAAATATTTCCTGGGGAAAAATTCATCCACAACTCTTTCCCCCCACTCCCCGATCAACAAGAGTCACCGATTGAAGGCCGATTGTTCAGGGTGGTGAGGTGGGATTGCCATCACTATCGTAGTGGTGGCTCTCTCGCTGATGCTATAAATAGCACTTTTCGCGCATAAATAGAAGAAGGTGCTTTTGCTCGAACTGGATGGGCGAAAGTGCTTTTCCAACAATTGGATTTTAATGGCTGCTGCGGATACAATGCGAGTGCTGCCTTGCAGGAGGCAGGAGAGTTGGCGAGCAGACCGGCGAAGACAAGAGATCTTGCGAAAATTCGTGGACGGAGATGGTGGGGGTCAGACGATGATGATGATGTCCTTGATTCTCTTCCAACAGTTGGAGCAGAAGATGCTGGTGGGGGTGATCCTGATATTGGAGATGACACTGTTAGGGTCAGTCTCGCGGTTTCAGCTGTCGCTTCACTGTGACCGACTAAGCATGGGTAGATAACAGGACATTCTTGGGGGCTGCGTCGATCGGTGGTAGGGCGATCGATCTTTTGGCATTTGCGCAGATGCGTCCAGAGGGAGAGAGATTCTCACAGCGGCGCTGCTAGAGTCCACGTAATACGCTAACGTTACTTTTCTGCCTTTTCTTTTTCTTTTTTCTTTTTTTTTTTATCTTTCCTGCTTCCACCAGTGCTGTTCTTTTTTCTTCATTTCCAAATATGGGAGACAATTTATCACGTGGAGCTCCCTTCAATTTCTTTTGCTTTTTACCAGGCCTGAAACCCATTCTGTTACCCTTTGTTAGTTATCATTCTTTATTTTTTTTTTACCCTCCCTGTTCCGATATCATCAAAATTACCTCTGATTTTTATGAGTGTTGGGCGATGGATATCAAATCAAATAGTAATAAGAATTGATCATGAAGATCAATAGGTGAAATATGGATGAAGTTTCGATATTTTTATTTAACCTTATAAAGAGAGGTTGCCCGAAATAGCATATCGAAACTCGCGGCTGGAAAAAAAAATTGCAGCGCTTCATAAATCATAGACTATCGGTATATCTCTGCTTTTCATAAATTCACTTCGGTTCACTGTATTCTGTAGGGTTAGACGAATAATGTATTGTTATTGCAGGTCAAGACATGGTCTAAACGAGAGATTGGGTGCGTTTTGAAATCTGTCAGAAAAATCATTTATCTTACAGAAGGTTCATGATATTTTTAGTAATCATAAACCTGAAATTATTGACTTATACTTGCATGCACTGTATTGTAGGAAATCATTCGGTTTTTCCCATTTTCTTAATGTTGTTACTATTTAATTTAATATAATGGTATCAGGAACTTCTTTATTAACTATTATTATCATTTTATAAATGTTTAACTATTTATGTTAGTAAAAACGAGCATTCCATTTTCTTTCTAAATTTTATACCTCTTTTCTAAAAATAAATTTAGGTTTTCTGAAGCTTTAATAAAATGATAAATTCATAAAACTATTTTCTATTTTTTAGTAACTATACTCAAAGTGGTTTTAAATTAGTTTAATTAAATTACTTCGCTTTAAATTTTAATAAATATAATAATAATTAAGTCAATAATTTTTTTATTTCTAGAACAAATACATTGGTATATATATATTATTATTATTACATAATATATTTCATTTAGGATATCATTTAACATAGCATCCAAAATAAAATATTTGATTAATAAAGATTTAAAATAGTAAGTACTGTAAGTTGCTTTAAATTTCTTGAATTTAATTATTCAAGTAGAAAAAATTGAAAGACTTCTTCATTTAATACTTTAAAATACTTTATGGTCTCATATATAAATAAAATTATAAAAATATGAATAATAAAACACCAAAAACTAGTTACAATTACTGTTCTGATGTAAAACTCATCATTTGAAAAATTCTACTGAGAAGTCTATACTCGTCAATAGGTTTATTATATGATGAATTTATCATGATATGCTTTATCAAATTTCTATTTAATTAGAATTTTTATTATACTGCATTTCACTGAATTTAGTTAGAAGAATAAAAAAATTTAAATGTGTCTTTACAAAGTAATCGTAGCAGGTATCCACTCCCACTCCTTAAGAATGCCCCAACAAAAGAAAAAATGGATCTAAAGAGTCAAGACAAAAATAAAATTCTATTGCCAATATCTTTGGTTTGAAGAACAGATCTGAGATAAAACTTTCAAAAATCATGAAAGTACTGGTAATTCATAATCAAAAATTAGTACTTAAAGGAATTTTAAAAGAACTCATTTACTTATATGGCTTAAATAATTAATCAAATATTTTTAATTTTAAAAGGTATATAAGGATTGACCCTGAAATAAAAAATGTATCAAACAACCAGAATAGGTTTACTTAAAAAGTTTTATTTTAATTTTTGTTAAATTTAAAACTGAAAAAAATTTGAATCAGAAATTGTATCAAAAATTATTTAATTTATACCTATGCAGGGTGCTCCAAAACTTGTAATAAATATAGAAGTTAAATTAGGATGTTCTAAGTTTCAAATCTAGCTAACTTTTAGTTTTAATTTCGTTAACTTTTCAAATATATCTATACTTACCTGCGCATATACCAGATTTTACCAGATTTCACCATGGTAAAAGTAGTGCAATTCTAAATATTAATAACAATAGATAAACTGTAAAAGGAATACTATATTATAGAAAATTGTTCTAACTAAACATCAAACTAATCCAGCACATTGTTCTCACTCTAAAACTAAGTGCATTAATGATTCTTTTTTATTTAAATGGCCAATTGATATGTTGGCAAAATTCGAAAATATTCACATATAATGAATGCTTGATTTGTATCTAAACATTACGTATTATATAGTCCAACTTTATCGCCAAATTTGAAGTCAATGACAATGAGTTGCTAAACTACCAATTATGGCAATCCGGCAATGGTGTTTTACATTAATCTTTATCGCCAAATTTAAATAAGTCGCCAAAAAGTTACTAAACCTTTGGCGATCATTGGCGAAGACGGTATAATACGCAAGTACCAATAATATTTTCTCAAAAAAGACGATTTTATAAAAAGAAGAGATGCTCTGTCTTCTAGATACTAATGTAGTGGATACATGTTTATCTAAAGAATTAAGAGAAACTATTATTACTTGTATTTCTTTAAGAAAAGCTCTTGCAAATTAAGTTTATTTCTCAAGTTTTATTTTCCGTCTGCCGAAAATAACGATAGTATCATACCGAAGAAAAAATAATTATCCAAGATAAATATCAACTTAGCCCAGATTTCAAAAGAATGTAAAATGCAGTTGAGTATCTTGAATTCTAACATATGTAAATATTTGATTTTTAATTAAAAAAATTAAACCAGTATGAAACTTCCTTTAATCAAGCAGTAGATATTTATAATGAAGGTATTAGCGTATTTCTGTTATTACCTTGTTAAAAAATTTTAATTAATACTATTCAGTGCCTATATAATATTAAAAAAATCAAACAATTGATTATTATTTTCATATAATACTATATAGTAAAAATAAATAATAATCTCAAAATACAAGAATTGAATATATTGATATCATCCAGTTTCTTAGGAATCAGGAAATTTCAGAAATATAAATTTCTATCATAGTAACTTAAAATAGAAATTATATTAAGAGAGATATAATTCTATTTTAAGTGAGATATTATGTAACACTTTATAATATCTTATGTAATGAGATATTTGTAACACAGTATGAGATATTATGTATGATATATTATGAGATTATGTAATATTTAGAAACGCTCTTAATGAGATATTATGTAATGAGTATGAGATATTATGTAACACAGTATTATGGTGAAATTATCTCAAACTTAGACGTTCTGTTTCCGAGGTTATGCCAAAAAGAAAAAGAAATTCTGGTCCATTATTTTTTTTTGTTGAAAATTGAAATCCGATTATTTTATTTAAAATCATAAACTAGCATAATTTACAATTAGATATCACTCAACTATTAGAAATTGCTAACAGTTATTAATATTGAATATAGTTAAGGTATTAAATTTCAAAACGTTCAACATGTTTCTTTAAAACATTTACTTCAAAATTTATTGAAATATTTAAGAAACGCTCTTTGTTTTCTTTATTTATGCCAAAATCTATCGGGACAACTTGCCAAACTTAAAAATACACCAGTTCCTTTGTAATCAAAAACCCAATACCCAAATAGATCTAAACCATTCCTTCAGGCACCCCTCTACTAAACTATGTTGCTTAAAAATGTCTGTGGGTTGCAAACGCGTTGGAATAGCACGTTCCTTGACCAAGATGCCATATTTGAAGAATCCTGAATGAACTATCCGTATGAAAGCGAGTCTTCATATCAGGCAAGAAAAACATGATAACAGTTCGACCGATAGAGAAATCATCCGAATTACACCTTAAATTATTCTTAACTATGGAACATACAAAGCATTTTTGTGGCCAATATGGGGTCGATATCTTTTATATTCAACATTCTTCCTCATCAATTTTATCTGCTCTAATTCAGGAAAGTGTGCGAGCTTTATTTAACCACCATCTACCCACATTACTATGTATCGAGATACTTACCCAAATCTCGAATATCTCTTTGTGACGAATGGTTAGGACCAATTTCGCAATGTTCCGGTTTGTAGCCGATTAACATAACCACCGTACAAAAGAAATTACTTGCGTACAGTAATTGTTATCTGGATTATAAAACTTTCACCCCAAACTCTCCCACCAGTGAATCGATGGTTAGACGATCGACGCATTTGCGCCAAGCATGTGTGAGTTGTTGGTGTGGGTGATGGCTGTTATTTCTAGTGAGCCTGACTACTTTTGCTATCGGTAGAGGGCACCACAACAGTTGTATGGAGGTTGTTTACTCAAGGTCGCGGGTCACCATTACGAGAGAATGGTTGGTACCGATAGGACTACAAGACAAAAGTTACACTTGCGTCTGATGTTATTTGGCTTATGAAGGTTTCACACGACCTTAACTAGGGAACACAAATCATATTTGTAACCTGTGGTCTGAATATGTCTCTTATACTTCAAATTCTTCCTCATTATTTGATTGTGGTAGTTGCAGGAAAGTGGGAAATTCCTGTTATTTATTAAACCCACATTACTATTTATTTTCACCTTAAGAGATTTATCCCAATCCCTAATGGCTTTAAGTTTCCTTTCTACGGATCAGACAAAGCATCTTCGCAAGTGATCATTGCCCCATTGAACCTTTACTCCAAAATCTTCTGAATCAATTGATTATGAATCTGATAGTTGGGGTTGCAGAAAAGTAGGTGATTCAAACTTTTACACCATCATCTACCCGCATTAGTAGAAATTTTTCTTTCGAGAATTTTCACTGGGCCTCCAGTAAAACAACTTATTAACCCTTTGACTGCTGAATACTCGTGGCCTATGCAGCTCGTACGAACGGCGAACGGCTGACGCTGAAGATCGCCGGGGACTGAATACTTTGTCGCGCAGCATAGATCTCGTTTACGGTGTATGACACGTTACAATATAGTATACAATCCAATTACAATTCCACTGTCTATTCTACATTAAATGAAAATTTTATTTTCAATATTTAGTAACTTAGTAGAATTTGAAATCCCAGTAATTTAATAATTATAATGCGTTTGGATATTCATAATCAGAAAATTAAACAAATCATAAGCAGAATTATATAACCATAGAAAGGCTTCATATATATATATTTTAAGAAAATAACATTTAATAACATTAACATTATCTTTTTTTGCGAGTGTTGCATTGTTCCCTGATCATTTTTGACCGACCCGTATTTGCGTCTATCGTCTATACTGATAACATCTGCTGAGTGCGTATTTGTGTCCATAGTCCACATCAATGGCTTTCGCTGGACGCATGTGCTCCCATAGCACTCAAAGGATTAAAAGTCAAAATTTCGAAGCTTTAAAAAGTCGCAGTACAGTTCCATCTGGGTTAACCTCTGACTATAAAGACTTCCTTTCTCCTTGTTTAGATTAATTTTTACCAGAATTCATTTCACCTTCAAACGCCAAATACTTTGAGATAATTATTCCTCGCTAAATAATCTGCTACAAGATAAAACCTCTCCCATGCAACATTTTTCTAATAAATCTCTGTCTGCACTGTCTATTCAATTGACAGGGAGTTATGATGGTTCCGATTTTAATGGTATATGGCAGTGAAAATATTATGTTTTGTATTACTATACCGAATATTGTACAAACAACCATAATAGTTTTACATAAATTTCTGATAAATCTCTGTCTGCACTGTCTATTCATTTCATAGGTAACTATGATGGTTCCGATTTTAATGGTAAAAGGCAATGAAAATGTTATGTTTTGTATTACTATACCGAATATTGTACAAAAAACTATAATATTTTTAAATACATTTCTGACAAATCTCTATCTGCACTGTTTATTCAATTGACATGGAGTTATGGTGGTTCCGATTTTAATGGTATATGGCAGTGAAAATATTATCTCTTGTATTGCTATACCGAATATTTTACAAACAACGATAATATTTTTACATAAATTTGCGACGGTTCTAAAAATAAATTACACAAATTATCTTTTCAAAAAATACAACATTCTATTTATTTATTTTACAGAAAATGAAAACTTCATGAAAACTTCAAACATACTTTGAAACAGTGATAAAACATTACAGTTAAATTACAATATAGTTGTATTTTATTGCATAAAGTGATTTTTAGGATGGAGAGCTTCATGTCAATAAAATGGAGAAATTTAATAGATATCAAAAATAAATACTCACACATTTGAAAATATTTTTCAAACAAATAATTGTGCACTTTATATTTATATCACGTCGAATATATATATATATATATATATATATATATATAAAGCTGCAGCAATTTTTAAGCAGAATGATTTATAAAAGATTCCATAATGTAGTATTTTTAGCAAAAAGAAAGTAAATTCGATATACATTTATTTTATTGCGTACTCATATATTCAACTAATAAATAATAACAAAATTATTAAAATACAAAGGATTGATTCATATAGGTATGTTATAAATCTAAAGAAACGTTGTCAAGTTTTTGGGGTAAACATATATATATATATATATATATATATATATATATATATATATATATATTCTTTTAACTTTAAAACTAAATTATACTTAGCAAAATCTTTTTTGGAATCATACCAACAGCAAAAATATAGTTAGATAATGGTAAAATGCTTCAAGGTATTTAAAAATTAAATATTTCGCAAATTAAATTACGAAAAATTATTAAAATAAAATGAATTCGAATAATCTTTAAGTACAGGTTTCGTTTATATATGGGTTCCTTATTCTTGTTTTAAAATATATTTAATAGTTAATATAAAATATGATTTTCCAAGAGTGATAGTACAGCATTTATTCTCTATAAAATGGTTTTCATCGAAGTTAAGACATCGTAGACACTTTTGTAATGCATGAGTATTTCAGTTTAGTATTCAAGTATGTAGCATAAATTAAATTTTTTCCAAATGATAAAAGTTGAATCCTTTGAAGTAAAATTTTTATAGCAACACCTCAAGCAATTTACGTCAGATAAATTTTATATCTTGACAGTAAGCGACAACTTTTGAGATAGTAAATGCCTTGTAAGCGTCGTAAATATCAATCCCCATATTTATACTTTGTAAATTCATAAAAGTTTTGTCCGTTTTTTAAAAGGATTTTATACGTCGCGAGTCTGTATTTGAAAATAAAAAATAAAAATAAAAGAATTGCAAAATATGTTTAGTTTATACCTTTTATTTTATAAAAATATTTTTTAAAGAACATTTTGAACATCTGGTACATGGATTTCCTTATGGCTATATACGAAGTCAAAATGACTTTTTTTTTTTTTGTAAATTGTAAACAGCATTGGAATTTATTTTAAAAGAACATTACGTCTGGAAATATTGTAGCAATCAAAAATATTTAAAATAATAAGTGTTATCATATTAAATATTCGAAAGATATTATTAGAAAAACCTAAACAATCTTTCTAAAATATTATGGAATTACACTAATGTTAAGAACTGTTAGAATTTAACAAACAAAATTTGAAATATATAGTATTTTAAAATATTGTTTTAAGAATATTTATTTATTCTTTTCGGATTATTCAAATTAAAAGCAGTTTCAAGCATAACAACAAAATCCTTGAGAAAGATTAACTCAGTTATAGGCAAGTGATCATAGACAGACTTTTGTCAACATACTACTGAAAGAACTTGAAGGTACGTACTCAGAATATGATTGTATTTATGAACAAAATACTAAGATATGATCAGTGAAAATAAACGATTTTGACTCTCATTTCCAGTTATGTATAAATCGAAGTTTATTTAAATATAATAAACTCATTAAAATTTATTTATTACAGCATTTTCTCCATTAAAATGAAATTTTAATAAATGAAGTCTGCATTTAAATTTAGAAGGGCAACGTGTTTTTTTTTTCAATTTACTTTTAGAATATTAAAGCATATTTTTAAAAAAAGGATGCACATATATTTCGGATAAAAGGAATTAAATGTTCTTGGCTGAATTGTATACGATGTCATTACCCTTAATTTTTGTAAATTGTTTTATACCTTTATTAAATCATATTATTTGGTGATTTTGATTATTGGTTAATGATTTTACAAAAAGCATAGAGCTTGTTAAGTGAGAACATAATGTCGTTTTGAACTGAGGTCTCTGAATCCTCAAAATGCGTAGGCAACAAATTAGTGATTTATTACTTTTCAGGCATCAATTTTACGCTTTTAGGATTATCAGAAAATGGTAAAGGGAGTTGTCATATTTAGTGGTTTATCACCAACTAAAAGTTACAATTTGGCACAAATATCCACCATGTACCCGATTCTCGATATATCGACGCATGCGTATATTTTATAGTCACATGATTGAACCAAATCTGTTTAAATTAGTTAATGACTTAAAATAATGAAGAGAAATTATGCCTTAAAAATAATAATCTCACATAACATAAAATTTGAGATAACATATTTCCTTTTTTTCATAATTTATTACACTAATTATATAAATATATTTATGCTGAAAGCATGAGAAAGCAAAAGTGTTAACCATATCTAAGCCCACGAGCCGCAAATGTAAGATATTTTGTACGTACTAGTTTTTTAAAAAATATATATTGTTCCATCTAATGCAATAAAAATTATTTTAAAATTCTAATTATTACTACTTAAGATCAAAATAGCAGCTGTATTGAGAAAAGGCAGTGTTTTGTAAAAGAGATTTGATTAGCTTAAGATATTTAAAGCTCCATAATTGCGTCAATTTTAATAAAAAACTAAGATTTTTTTTAAAAAATCTTAATTTGCAAGAATATTTGGCGAATTATAAATCACAGGGATTAAAAAATATATAAAAACTTAGACTACGTAGTTTCTTAATACAAACATTTATTAACTAAAGTAATCCCAAATACATTGTTTATGTCATTTAGAGAATTTTTTTTTATTGAAAGTAAATGTTCATTTTTAAAGATTTAGCTATAAATTATAGAGCTACGATTTGACCTGATACCTACCCATATTCTTTTTTCAAGGCTTTTTATGTAAAATTCGCAACACTTTTAATTTTCGTTTTTTTATGCCACGAGTTAGTCTCTTGCATTGTTTTAAAACTAAATATAGGAATATTAAATAAATAATTACAATAAAAAACTGTTTTTTATTTGGAGGATGTTCTTTTTTGGAAATACTTTTTTAAACAGAAAAAAAAAACTTGGTAACAGGAATAACATAGTAAATAAATACTGCTATGATTTCTCCTGCGGTGTACATCTGTTTTATTAATATCTACGGAAGAATTCATTTCTCGTTGCATACTTCCTTATTCGTCATAGAAATGAAAGCACTTGAAGAAATCGAATAGCTAATACGATATTCATAACAAGGCATGCATTTTTCTTCCCACATTTCTCCTTATCAGAAAATGGATACTGGGCTCGTAGATGATGTTTATTCAGGACGAATATATATAGAAAAGGATGAAATAAAAGATGTTTACTTCGTAGTGCTAC
>JAOUZG010026641.1:14449010-14469386 GCA_026289955.1 Argiope argentata | reverse complement strand
TGTTCCGTATATAATGAGAGTAGAAAGGTCCCTAAATGGAGAAAAAAATAATATGGAGGTACATTGTTGTCAGAGGTTTGGTCTAATTATTTGTTTCGCTGGCAAAAAGAAGAATAAATGTATATTCAGTATTATTGAATAACAAAAACTATTAAAAAATAACATACATATTTATAATATTTCATCAAATAATTCTAAACTTAATTCCCGCTAGTTAAGCTCTTTGACACTCATTTTATTTATATTAACGTCCTGTTTCAAAACAACACTAAGGTTATTTCAGGATGGACCTCGTAATTTTGAACGGCAGTTAGATGACGAGTATTACACCTGAGCTACCACCCCTCTCCAAACTTCTACATCACACCGACATGAGAACATTTGGCCCAAATGGGGTTAACATGCATAAGTATTCGAAGAAACCATATACTTATGTATCATTTTCTAAAATTCAAACAAAAAATTGACGCAATTTTTACTTCCAAATATTAAAACCTTTCTAATTTCTGCTGGTGTTTGAAACAACCTTTTTTCTGTCAAATTAACAAATCTAATTTTCTTAAGAAGGTGGACGTTCTTTTTTCTTAAAAATAATTATCATTAAAACTGATGTAATGCAAAAAAATTAGCAAACTTTTTATAAACTGTACATATACACTATGTGATCAAATCCAGGCACTTTGAGATTTATACAATTTTACAAAAATTTTCAAAAAGCGTAGATGAATTCTCTTTGAATTTCTATCATTGCGTATTTTTCTCAATTTACTATGGATATTCAGTCAGAAAATAACCTATGACAACAGAAACTGATGGAGAAGAAAAGAGTTGGGAATGAATCAGTACATAGAAAAAATATATTAGTTTCCAACACCCCGCAATGTCTTTTTTGCTTTCGGTAATAATTGCAGGTTCTTTCTTAAATATTGCAACATGTTCAGTAAAATATAAGCTTTTTTTAATTTCAAATATTTCAGCGAATATTTTAATACAAAAGTATAGAAATTTGAGTAAAAGAATATGCAATTCGCAAAGTGCATGACAAAATGTTTTTGAAGCATGATATTGTTTTTCTAATTGCGTACATTTTTAAAATTGGTATTTAAATGCAATATTTGCTAAAAAAATTTCAAACAAAATGAAATGATACTGCATATTGTATGATGATAATGTTGTTGTTGTTACTTATGGCACTTGCCTATGGACAAGCCCCCCGCTGATACAGCATCAGATTTAAGCCGAAAGGAGCGTCTCTTGTTTTATGAAGCAGCACCAACTAGGACCAAGAGTACGACTGAGCTATACACACCATATATATTTGTACAGCCTCTTTTTATAGGAGGGGGGGGCATTCCCACATCTCACAGATAGCACACGGAAGAACAACCATGTCCAAACCGGGACTTGAAACCGGGACTCCCAGAACATGAGGAAGACGTGCTACCTCTGTGCCAGAAAGCCGGCCTGATAATAATAATATGATATTATGAAAATCGATAATAGTAAAAAAAAAACACTCGGAACTGTGAAAAATGCGGGATGCAATAGAAAATGGGCTGATTGTAAACCTCCGGAAATAGCTGGAAAAGCAGATGGAGGATTAAAATTTCAAGGGATTTCTATGAATATTCAAGGAATAAATTGCTCCTGCATGGAATGTAATAAAATTTATTTTATAATTTCAACACCATATTGTGTGTGTGTGTGTGTGTGTGTGTGTGTGTGTGTGTGTGTGTGTGTGTGTGTGTGTGTGTGTGTGTGTGTGTGAGAGAGAGAGAGAGTGAGTGAGTGAGTGAGTGAGTGAGTGAGTGAGTGAGTGTGAGTGTGTGAGTGAGTGAGTGTGAGTGTGTGAGTGAGTGAGTGTGTCAATCCATATAAAAATTCCTGTAGAATACTATTAACCCTTTGCACGCGGAAAAATAATTCGATTCATTCACTTTATACATGCACCTTTATAGTACACACACAAATAATATAATTTTTTTATATGAGCATCCTTAAAAAATGAATCTAATTTTTTTTAACATTCTGTAGATATTTTTAACAATTAAAGTTAAATAAATAAATAATATATCAAAATGATGCACCGTCTTGAACTGTGCTTCAGTGAAGACACTATTTATATTACTTATATCACTGTCAGTGGTTTAAGCCGAGTGAGCGTCTCTTGTTTTTTCAGAATCGCCAACTAGAGCCAAGAGTACAGTACGATTTAACTACTTCATGCATCACATTCGCTTGCACAATCCCTTTTTACGGGGGTGTGGAGGGCATTCACACATCTCACAAATAGAATACAGAAGAACAACCATGTTTGAACTGGGACTCGAGTCCGGGACGCCCAGATCACGGGGAAGACACGCTATCCTATGCCAGGACGCCAACGAGAGAAGACATTCTAGTACAAAGGGTTAAATTTCAGAAAATTTTCGAAAACATTTCGACGTAAGTTGAATTTTAGTTGCTCTCGAAGAAAACTTAATTATGAGGAATTAGTCACAAATTTATATTCATTAAATTTGAGTCATCGAAAAATTATATTGAATTCAATTCAACATTTTTATACTTGCAAGTGGAAGAAAAATATGAATTATATTTAACAAGATATTATATACAACTAAAAATATTATGCTATCCATTATTAATTGCTCGAAATTGGATTTCTAATTTCTATGTAGTTTCATTTGCAATATAGTTGGAATAAATAAGATATTACAGTTATTAATATGAAGTGGAACCCCGTTTGACGTCATTGACAGTTGCTAATCAATAAAGGATATCCTCTAGTTTGTGTACGTATGTTTCAGAGGAATTGTGCGCCATTCCTATAAAAGAAACCTGGTATACACTGTTATGAACTTGAGCTTTTGTGATCACTTTAAATTTGATGTTCTTATATATTCCACAGATGTTAAAAAAAATTGAGATTCGGATTCTCGGTAGACCAATTTAATTCCTCGGACTTCATATCAGCAAAACAGCTCTGAACGCGGTTCATGGACAAAAACGTGATTAAGATTTTTTTTAAATGCATTTCTTATAAAATCACAATAATCTAAAAATTAATTTCTTAATTGGTGCAACGAATCTGAAATTAATTCATTAACAAATTAATTAATGATATTAAATTAATTCGTTCATTTAAAATATTAATTTATTTAAATTAATCGATTAATTTAAAAGAATTTCGAGTCCATATTATAACGCCTTCTAGAAATGAATTTAAAAAAAATAATTTGCTTAAATTCTCTTTCACTTGTAGTTTTCAGTCAAGACATCAGGGATAAAAAAGATGAACATTGAAGAAAAAAATTATCTTTATCAAACTAAATTTTAAGTTGTCTCTAAAAACTATTTTTATTAATAATTATAATTTACTTTAATTTAATTTTGAAACCAAATTTACTAAGCCTTTAAAGCAACTCCTTTAGGAAAAAAGGAACATGAAACTGAAAAAAAATTAATGTAATAAAATAAAGCATCTAATAAATTAATGCTGATAATCACAGACAGGAAAAATGAATATAAATGCTTAGTTTACAACCCAAAAACAAAACATTTAATTTTCATTTCATTAAATAAATTATCAACATTAATTCTCAAAATTGAATATATTAGTTGAGTACTGAAACAATTTCTTGGCGCACGCCAATAATAGAAATATATATATATATATCTCAACTTATAGCATCTTTGAAGCAACCATCTTTAATATCCTATAGTGCTAATAAATCATATTTTGTAAAATATAAAACTTAGATCTGTCGAACCCATATTTATTCGCAAAATTTTGGAAGGCCTTCAAACTTTATTAACTGCATCGATGCAGTATTTAGACAACCGCAAAACATTAAAACTCGAAACTTCACATTAAACAGCTCAGCACCAAATTTTCTAACCGCTCTCCGAAATGATAGAGGGAATTGCCATTTGTTTTCGGCAGCTGTGAACTTTCGCACTGTGCAAACATTGATTCTTGAGCCGAGCGGAGAAGGGGTTCACCCTTTTAGAGAGAAACGCTGACTATCTGAAGAAAGCTCCTTTTTTTCTTCTTCTGTTAGTTAATCTTTAGAAATAAAAATGGTAAGAAAAAGACAAAGCATTTTCTACTTAATTTTTCACCATTTCTTGTTTGTTTAAACACGAGGGATGGTAGTTTTTTTTAAAGCTAATATTTTATTTTTAAGTATTTTGCAAAAGAATTTAATCACATTTAATGTAGAAATATCGGTTTTCTGTAAATGTCAACTTATAGATATACCTCGCTATTATCATATCAGAACATGATGTTTTGGGGATGAGCTTTTTAACGTCAACAAAAATCCGTAGGCAAAAAATTTAAATTTTATTATATGCACGAGTTTTTCCAAAAATTAGCTTTTAATGACATGTTGCCAGTGGAAGGACGTATGGCCCCTACAGATTTAATGTGTAACCCCCTTACACAAAGGTTCTTCGATGGACTCGGGTCTCGAATTTAAAACTCTAAGCTCACGAGCCGAGATCTTACAATCAGGTCACGTAAGCTCAGTTGTTTAGAAGAATAATTAGATATGGGATGAAGGATATTTGAAAGATTTTTCCGTTTGTTAATCTTATAGTTATTATCATGTCAGAACATGATGTTTTGGGATGAGGATTTTAGTATCAACAAAAATCCGTTGGCGAAAAATTAAAATTTTATTATCTGCACAAGTATCTCAAAAATCAGCTTTTAAAAACGTGTTATCATTGCATTTACAAAATATCTGATTAAAAAAAATAAGTTAATGACTATCGCAAATAAAACCGAGAAAAATAACATTTTGAGCCCGTGATTATATTAAATGAAGTAATTAAAATGAATAAAAATATAATTCAACTCGCACGAGCACGTGGTGCTTGGCCATTCACGAAATTATGTTTGGACATGATACATTGAAATATGCATAGCAGATTTCATTTTAATCTTTTTTTACAATGTTTTATTTTGTATGCGATATTAAAGAAACAATTAGCGAAACTAATGTTCGTTAATTAATGTAGAGGAAACGTATTGAAGATGAAACTAATGTTAAATTATCAAATATTGAAATTAAACATACAATGAAAATTAGAAGATATGGCATTGCCATCGCACAAAAGTTCTGATTTAAACAAATAATTTAATGACTACAGCAAATAAAACCTAGAAAAATGTCATTTCGAGCACGTGACTATATGAAATGAAATAAATAGGAATTTTCATATTATTTTTTAAACAATAAATGAGAGACAAAGTTTCTTTTTGGTCGCAGGCAATACTAAAGTGACTCATTCGAGGAAACAATTAAAATGAATAAGAATATAATTTAACTTGCACGAGCACGTGGTTCTTGGCCGTGCAAGAAATGATGTTCTGACATGATACATTGAATTATGCATGGCAGATTTCATTTTAATCTTTATTTTATAATTTTAAGTATTTTGTACAATAATTTAATCACATTTTATGTGTAAATATCAGTTTTCTGCAAAGGTTAACTTATAGATATATCTTGTAATTTTATTTCATCCTACAGATTGTCCATAAAATAGCCCAAGTTATATAGAAACCTAAAGTATTAAAATGAAGAAATGCAGAACATTTAGGCCACATGTACAAACAAAAAAAGCAGTTTCAAATTTTGAAAGGAAAAAAAAAGAATACACAAAACCTCGTTTTTTAGGTCCAATGGAGCTGCTAGCATAATATGTGGTGATCTAATTCTTCTTTTTAAAAATACATAATGCTTATGGGTCCCCAAGCTGAGTGTTACAACCCCTTGGTTAGTTGAGAGTCAATATTTTGGTGGATCATGTTAGATACTTAAAGTATCTGTCCTTGGCAAAATTTACAAAAAGGTGGCTAAGGTTTAAAGTCTTCATTATACCATATGGTAGTAAGAGAATGAAAAGGGACAATGTATTTCGTCAACTCAGAGCTCACTTATCTAATAAAAAATTATTTGTTGACATTAACCTTCAATTTGGTTTGCATACATATTTATTTTGAAACGGTTTCTTAATATTTATGTAAATATTTATCATATTTCAAAAAATTGAATTTAACAATGATTTCTTTTTGGTCTTATCGCTTATTTCGGCAAAAGCAATGGTTATCCGTTTAAAAAGTACATCATATGGAGAAAGAAGCTTTTTATGTTCGATTTCTTTAAAAAAAATGGATCTTTAGAATGTTTAAAAAAATCTTATACTATTTCAAAATTATCTTCCACATTCGAAACAATTTTTAAAAATTTTCGAACTTTTATCGAATAGGCTATCTTATCTTTGAACTTTTGCACTACTCTTTACATGCAATTTTTTTTCTTCATGTGACTTGTCTAGAACCAAATATCGAAATAAATTTTGAGCTGCGTTTGAACATTTTCCAGATCTTTTAAAAATTACATGCATCTTTCAAATTATCATTAGATATGTTATTTTTATTTCAATAATTATGGGAGCAATTTTGAAAGTTTATTCATTTGCCATTTATACTGCAATTTTAAGAGAAGATATGTTTAAGGAATAGTTCAAAGCATATACTAGATCAGGGGTTCTCAAGAACTGGCTGGCGACATCCAGGGGGGTCACGGGATTTGTCCAGGGGGTTACGAGATGCGGAAGACAAGTGTAAAGAAAATTAATTTACTGCTGTAGTTTTCATTAAAAAATACACATAAAGCTCTTAATATACATACAAGTTGGTTTTTGTGTTCTATTAGTTAATGGGATACATGAGCTTGCTTGGAATTAACCAGTTTTTTATGTGCTTTGTAATGCACAAAACAATGTCATTTTCCAGTGTCAAAGGATTTCTTGATTTTGTTTTTAAATTTATCATTATGGAGAATCCTTGTTTACAGCTGTAATATGAAGAAAATTGCCTCAAAATTTTTAATACTGCTGTGGACAGTTCTGGGTATTCCTGTTCCATACGTATCCAAAATTTGTCTCTACAAGCTATCTTAAAAGTTATTTTAGCTGACTGATCACTTGAAATCGCTATCAGTTGTTCATGATGACGGACACTTAGCTCAGTTTTTTTTACGGTTTGCTCACTGAACGGATTGACTATCCACATAACCCCACTCATATCCTTAACTGGATTGTAACCTGTTCAATCAAAGTTTCGAGATGAGATGATACTAGTAAGGAGAAAGATGAAGTGTCAAGGGATGTGGTGCCAATACCCGATACATACTCTACGAACTCTAGAGTACGTGTAACATTTTCAAAATCTCTGTCTAAACTTTAGACAGAGTTAAAACTTTGGGGGGTCACCAAAATATTTAGTCTAAAAAGGGAGTCGCATTGTCTAAAAGTTTGAGAATCCCTGTACTAGATAGAAGCATCATTATTAGGAATAATATCAATGCTTATATTTGGTAGTGGTTGCGATAATGTTTAAAAAAATCGATACACCCGACATGCTTTCATGTGAAGGCTGTAATTGAAATTATCATTACAGATTTGAGTAGAAAACATTTTTATCTAATATCCCAGATATGAACGCCTTTGATTTTCATATCTTTTTACGGATTTAAAGGCTTCTTTTAGGCTAAGACTTTTATTTAAAGTATTTGTGTAAAAAAAATATTTGTACCTGTTATCATCACAGGATATATCATTCTTGTTGTAAGGATACAAAATGTGATGCCTTATATATCGAAAATCTCAACATTTAAAGTAATATATCAAACGATAAGGAATTTTTAACATTTCATTTTATGCTCTTTGTATTTTTCTGTACATTTCATTTCTGCATGTCCAGAAAATTAATTAGCTTTAAATTAGGAGGATTCTTCATAATAAAACAACAGACTTGAATGGATGTCAAAATAAGAACGAGCTTTGAAATCGGCATTATTAAAACGGATTTGCAACCCCTTAAACTCCTCTGTTGTCCTCATCAAAGAATTTATTAGGATACTTCAGATTATTAGAATTACGTAAATCCGTTTTGATGCCCCCAATTAGTACAAAATATCCAACAACATAGGATTTTTTCATATATATTCTATTATTTTATATTTATCGAAATTCAAAATAATCCTCGATTTTACTCGTATTGATATTCCTGAATTATCTTTTCCGTTCTTGTCGATATTCCCAGATTATCATTTACGCTCTTGTCGATATTCCAAGATTATCATTTCCATTCCTGTCGATATTCTGTAATATTGTTTTTCTCGATATTACCAGATAATCTTTCCCATTCCTGTCGGTATTCTTCGATATTGTTTTTCTCGATATTCTCAGATTATCCTTCCCATTCCTGTCGATATTCTTCGATATTGTTTTTCTCGATATTTTCAGATTATCTATCTCATTCCCATAAGAAGATATTGGCCAACAATATTAAGAAAATATAATTTGTTTAAATAGAACCTTAATTAATAGCTTCTGCTTCCATCCTCTATCTCGGTGATCCTGGGAGAGAGGCACTTCATATATGGAGAGGAGAGAATTCCTGTAGGGTGGTTGGTTCTTGTCGACCTGGTGAACACAGAAATGTTGCGGGGTTAGTGCCTACTCATTTACTGTGTCCATGACAAGAGGAATTATACTGTGGTCGGTGATACCCTTAAAACCTAATTATACCTCAGAATTTAATTTACTATCTTAACATTCCGATCATTCGAAAATTCCTCGTATCTTATGAGATACGAGCTCGATCGGAGTAGTCAATTATATTTCCCCTTTCAATCTTCATCATTCCAATCCTTGTGGAATTAGCAGTAGAAAAGATAATGGAAGGAAAATGTGAGAGAAAATCAAAAAGTCTTTGCGCCTGTTTGTAAAAGCCAAAATATGGCTGTGACAAAGCGAACATAAATATTCCCAGCAGTAAATGTTCCTTGAACCGTACCAGCCGTATCTGCCTTTTACTCCAATGAGTGGTACTGCTATCAGTCATTTAAAATGGTGGTTACTCTTCAGACGACCACAGCCTATGAACAGTGAAGTGCTATTCGATTTTTATGGAGCAAGGGACAAACGCCCATAGCAATTCACAGGAAATCGCACTTTACGTAAGGGGAAAAAGTGTCTCTCTTGAGAAGTATTCAATGGTGGTGTCGTGAGGGTTGTGAAGACTTGCATGAGAATGAGCATTCACTGGGAGAATCTGTAACACCCACCTTACAGTCCAAACCTTGCACCTAGTGATTTTCACGTTCTCAGTCCTCTGAAGAAGTTTCTGACAGGACAGAGATTCACATTTGATGAAGAATTCTACCACAGGGGGATCTCTAATTTTGTGCTGCAATGGGACAAATATCTGACTGTGTGGTGACTATGTGGAGAAATAATGTAAGGTACGTAGTATACTACGTATATTTGTAAATATCTCTATGTACCTGTTTTGGCGAATCAAAAATAGGTGCAAAGACTTTTTGATTTGCCCTCGTAATTTCTAGGTCCACCGAAAAAGAAATTAAAGAATTTTCAACGCAAAATCCAGTATCATGGAAAAACATATTTTACAACTTATCTCAAATCAAGATATCTTTACTTTTCTATCTGAATAAAAATTTCATTAATATCATTTTAAAAAGTACCGGCGTCACATTTATGCACTATTTCCTAAAATGATTCAAGTTTTGAGAAATGCACTACGCTATGCAGTATTTCGACTAAACGAAACATTAAACTTCCAAATCTCACATTAACCAGATGAAAATCGAATTTCCTAACGGTGCAAAGTATAAACAGAATTGACATTTGTACTCGGCAGCTGTGAATTTTCACACTACGCAGAGAAGAGATTCGCCTTTTCAGAGGGAGAAAAGCCGATTACTTGAGGAAATTTTCCCCCTTTGTATTAGTTAATCTTTGGAAGTATAGAAAAAAAACTTTGTCTGCTTAATGTCCCAAAAATTTTCATTCGCTTCAGTGGGTATACATGGAATCAAATATATTTCAGAAAATATTTTTATTGTCTTTTTATAAGAAAATAAAATGCACACGATAAGATCCATTTTCGAGTATTCTTTTGTAACATCTTAAACTTTATTATTTTTTTTAAATTTTCTTTTTATATTTAAGGAACTATTCGAGTTCTTTTTATGATTCGTCGCTATGTTTTCACTTCTATATTTTCTATTCTTATCTTCAAAGGATTTATTAAAAAAATTAGGAATATTAGAAACTGCAACCTTTATTCAAGCGAATTTTGAAATTTTTAAAAAGAAATACCTAGTTGGCTTTTCACCTAAATTTGAATTATTGAGTAATAATTTATTGAAAGAATTTGTGCTAGATAAGTGTGTCAGGAATTACTCCCGTTCGGTCAAAGTACCTGGGGTGAACTGCATCATTGGGCTACAATGACAAAGGATATCAGGGCTTGTAGTCGAGGTAAAGTATCTACCATAATAAACGGATCTTACATTTATCTCCCAAATTAAACTACAATGTATTATTACGAAAATTCTCTCAAGATCGATGCGAAAATGCAGACTTTATTGTTTAGGAAAACGCGTATGAAATATACGCAACACAAGCTACATAATCACAGCTAATTAATTCTATTTAATCCTTTAATTTCGGTTATAGAACGTACGTCAAAAAGGAAAGACGCCCTTTCAAGCTAAGCCAACTAACGTAGCTCGTTCTCCGAACTGATCTCATTTCTCACCTTAAGCCGCACCTTAGATAGCATTCCACTAACATTTCCAGGGCAAACGCAAAAACCATGCGCTCGTTCCGGAAGAGTGTGGAACTTTCTCCAATATTCTCTATGAACAAATATTTATTTCTTGGCTTCTACTACACATTTCAGCTTGTAGGGAAAACCGTTAGTGACCTTATATCGCCAAACACTTATATCGCCAAATTATCTCAATATGGCGATCTTCTAATGTAAATTCCCTTTTAATGGCCTTTCCTTGAAGACGCATGATTCCATTACAATTAACTTTATACAATTAAACAATTTACAAATATTTGCACAAAATTTAATATCTATTTACACTTAATTTACATAAAGTCCATACAGTATTATCAAAGATCTATAAGACCCTAAAGTTACTGTTATTGCCCAAACCAAGGATATTTTAAAAAGAGCACACAAACGATTAGTAATTACATAACTGTCCAGAGAAAGGAATGAAAATATAATAACAAAGCTGATGTAAGACCATTTTATTGTTATTATTTGTGCAAGAACTTACGAAAGCAATCTAATAAACCCTCAGCTCATTCTTCCACGTCTGGCTCGGTAGATGATCCTTGACTTTCTAAAAACAAATACTGTAAGATCTTTTTCGGATCTTCTTTTTTTAAGCCACTAAGCAACTGATGAGACATCTAACGTGCCATCCTATTGTAGAGAGTCTGCTACAGGGTGGATGATCAGCAAATATTTCCATGGTCAACTGCTGATCACTGAGAATATTGCTGAAGAATTATTGGATGATTGGCATCTCCAGCACTCCAATACGAAAATGAGAGGCGGAGTTTTACCGAGGATGAAATGGAAGGTTTTGAAAGGAGGAAGGAGATTTATCGGGTGGAGCTGATGAGCTGAAGAGATACCTCTTGATCTCCAGGTCTACAGGAGATTTTTCTTTGGAGAGAAGTCTCGAGCTTTTGATTAAAAATCTACCGGAGATATATCCGTAGATCTCTTGAGCTACCTGCAGTATCTGGATACGCTAACAGTATGTTAGTTTTTCTTGTATTATTCGTGGAACTGTTAATCCAGTTCTAAATATTTCCCAGTATATTAACCTAGATGAGGATGAGTTGTTTATTTTTATTGTATATAAGCTGTAAATAAAACATTTGTGTTTAAACGCTACCGATTTATTTGATCGACCAGGATCAAGTCATTACTGTATGTACAAAAGTCTGAATAAAGTTAATTATAATTAACTTATATTTTCTAGATTTGAATATTTTTAATTTGTACGAAAAATTTTTAGGGTTATCATTTACTCCACATTGGAAGATAGATGAATTTTTAATAATTGTATGAAATCGGACGAACTGACAAATTTCATCTCGCTGTGTTGTTAAAAATATTTTCTTACTGCGATAGTAAAACAATTCCGCTATTTATTCTATTTTGCTGAGAGCCAGATCAGGATGTTTTGACATTAGATCAAACTTCCTGAATAACTAAAACTTTAATTGACGCCGAAGAGAAATATTTTGACAACAAACAAGACATTAAGTTTTAAATCTTTCCATTAAGATATTCGACGAGAAATTTTATACTAGTTCCCAGGAAAGACAAAGAGAATTGCCATTTGCACTTGACAGCTGCAAAATTTCAGGCTGAACAAACATCGATTCGTATGCCAAGTGAAGAATTTCACCCTTTTAGGGACGAAATCCACCTATAGCCTGTGAAAGCACTTATTTTGAAACAGTTTATCTTTGGAACTATAAGAAAAAAAATTTCTCAACGAATTTTTGTTTACTTTGAAGAGAGAGGAGAAACATCTTTAGAATTTTCATGTGAAATATTTTACAATATATTTTATCTAAGAACTAAACCTTAGGCAAATAAGAGGCAGGTTTTATATTTTCTTTTAAGTTTTAAATAAAGATTAGTTGAATAATCTCTTTTGTTTCTTTTTATTATACGTTTATTTACCTTGACTTTCTTCATGTGTGTAAATATAGAATTTTGTGGAGTATTTTTTTATTTCCTTTCTAATGAACATGAATTCAATTTTAATTTTGTACACTTATCTATTTGCATTGCCAATATATATTTTAAATTTTCAGAATTAAATCATTTAATTAAATAATTAAATTAATTTTTGATTCTAAACGAATAGTACCACCAGACACAAAATTGATATTTGCAAAAAATATATAAATTTCTTCATATTATATATATATATATATATATATATATATATATACAGTTTTTAATATACAACTAAAAATTAATGTGTTTTTACATTTCACTAATGCTTATCAAATTTTCTTTTAAAATACAATTATTCTGTAAGGTCTATAAAATATAGACCTTACAGAATAATTGTATTTTAAAAGAAAATATTGAATAACATATCTTAAATTTTTAAAACTGAATCCCTTAATTGAATAATTAAATTAATTTTTGATTCTAAATTAATAGTGCCATCAGACATAAATTTCATATTTGCAAAACAATTTATAAATTCCATAATGTATATCTATCTATCTATCTATCTATCTATCTATCTATCGATCGATCTATCTATCTATCTATATCTATATCTATCTATCTATCTATAATTTTTAACATACAACTAAGTAAAATTAATGTTTTTTCACTTTTCACTATTCTTATCAAATTGTTTTTTTAAAATACTAATATTTTATACGATTAATTTTCAAACAAATAATATACTAACTTTAATGTAGTTAATCTAAAATAATTTATCAATGGATTTATGAGCCACAAATCCACAACATGAGCCTCCATATTTGAAATAAATTATGTTATATAAATGTAATTAGTTTGGTTTTATTTCCATATTTTTAATCTTCTATTCAAGTAAGTGTAGAGGATGTGAAATTTATATGTGTCCTTATATTAATTCCTAAACCTTTTAAGACATTCTCTTATATCTTAGTAAATAAATGCTTTAAATAAAGAAAATAAATATTTGTTATATTCTATATTAATTAATGACCAGCTGAAAAAGATTTACAATAGACAAAATTGTATACAAATTTAATACATAATCTTACACATATATAAGTGAACTTATTAAAAAGGGGGAATTTGAAGGAGAAAAAAATGTAGCATTTACAACGATATTTGAAAGAAAATTTCATCTGTGACTTGATTATATTAACATTGAAAATAAATGAATTATGCGGGTTAAAGCGGGCATTCTTTTCCTTCCTCTTTCCACACACTACAGCCTTTTACAGACCATGGTTGCCTCTCCAAGTTTGCTCTATCTAAACCCATTAAGTGCGATAGCCTTCAATCGAATCACGCTTATCTACATCAGGTGTTTTTAAACGATATTCATTCTAGGTTATATTCATTCTTTTCCCTCTATTTTTGATTTTTTTTGGGAAGAGGGATCAAAATCATCTATAGATATATGATCCAACAATCGTATTTGAGAGAGAGAGATATTGTCAAAATAATAAATGTATTTATATATTTCATGGTTTTATGCGATTTTTCATTTGTTATTTATCTAATTGACCCTAATATCTTTCTTAAGATTTTTCGGTACTTACATATTATACGGTCTTCGCCAACGATTTTTGTAACGCATTGGCGAAGGATTTAAATTTGGTGAGTAAGATCAACGGATTACACCATTGCCGGATTGTCATAATTGGCGGTTCAGCAACCCATTGGCAACGACTTCAAGTTTGGCGATAAAGTTGGACGGTATAATACGTAAGTACCAATTTTTCTTTCGAAAAATTAATAGTATATCCTTTTCTGCTTTGTTTAGCATGAAACATTCATTAACTTAAGCGAAAACCAAGTTTATGAAATATTTTACAAATTAAAAATGAGAAAGTTTGCATTATAGGACGAATTCAAAATTAAAGATATAAATAACTGTATAAAAATGATGCACTGAAGGAAGATTAAAAATGCACAATGAATAAAGTATGTGGAATATCAAAACTATAAACAAGAAGTACGGTTTTTTATAGCAAGGATTTTTTATTATCTATCTTAAATTTAATCGTATCTGTTTTTTATGATTAAATGCTGAGGACTCTTTCATGCCAAAAACATTTAAAAGAAGTTGAAAAGATTTTTTAGGTAACAAAAAAGATAAAGTATCTCATAGTTGGTGAAGGAATCAGCTTCTCTACAAGCTCAAATGGCAGGTTAAAACGGTAAAGAAAAGAAAAGAAGGGCATTGTTTCTTGTGACAAACAGTCTTTCTTTACAAATCCAGAAGAAATTAATTCAATTTAATCATTATTACATCTACCATGAAATCAAACAGAAATGGATTTATGGATAAACGGAAACAACATTCATTTATGATTTTAGAATGGTCTGTTGCCAATCCAGTATTGATAGAAAAATGTCTATAGTGTGGTGTTTAAAGAAAAATCAACGAAGAGGTAAATGAAAAAACCAGTCCGTTCCCGCCAACATTCTTGACCTTATGGCAACGTAAATAGCATTCTTAGCAGTAAAAAGAAGCAGCATTATAGGAATTAATATTTTTTAATACAATAAATTATCTGATACAATAATTACTTAATTTCGAGAAATATTTTTAAAATAAGGTAGGTTTTGTCATTACTAGGCTTGCAAAAACTTTTTAAACAGAAGGATTAAAAAGACTCTTTCTTTTTAAATCCAATAGGTAGTAGTCAATATTCAATTTCGTGAAGTGATTTTTTTAAAAAAATTAAAATTAAAGAAATTTATTAGTTTTATCATAATAAAAATATTCACATTTATAAACTTCAGAGTAATGATAATGAATCATATCCATTATCCCATCTGAAACGATACGAATCTAAGTATATATTTTTAAAACAGCTGCGATTTTTCAAAATTAACACTATCAGTACTGAAAGACACTAAATTCCCGTTTAAATAATCTAAAGTGGGCGTATGAGAGACCTAAAAACACTGTAGAATTTTCTCTCAATTTCTAAAAGTGTAATTGGTTAAATATCAATGGTTCGTGTATTGTTGATTAGAGACAGTCTCCCAATTGGCTTTGAAAACCAAAAAAACTTTCTGAGAACTTAAAAAGATGTCAGAGCATATTTTTGCTTAATACCATAAGCAGGTGCAAATTCTGTTTTGTATATTATCTTCTAAAGATCAGGGAATATCATTGGCTTTTCTGAAGACTTGCCTTTTTGAGGAATTTTTACGATTGGAAGAGAAACTTGTTGGAATTTTTACAGTTGGAAGACTCACTTGTAAAATTAAGATAAGATTATTTAAAATATGAATTTTTAATCTGAAAGCGAGAATAATAAATCAAAATTCGGTGAAGTAGAATATAGACTAAAGACATATCAAAAGTTAAATAAAAAATTTATGAATAAAATTATATGAATGAAAAGTTTATTCATATAATTTCATGAATCATTTTTATATGAATAGCACATATTTATATTGTATATTTATTATATTATAGGACTAAAGAAGCTAGAAATACTGAATAAAATTTGAAATAAAAGAGTTTCGATTTTATTCAGCCAACCCATTTGAAAGATCTGAAAAGTACTTTTGGTGATTAAATAATTTCATATTATAACCTTTCATCCCTCTAATAAAATAAATAAAATAAGAAAAATAATTAAAATGTAAATAAGAGTTGCCAAAAGCTAAAAGTATAGTAATCTTAATAAAATAAAACTATTGAAAATTAGTTAAATAGTAAATAAAATAATTAATTTAATTTCAAAAAGTAAATAATTACATAATAATTGGCTAAAATAATAAGTTTATAGCATTTTTAGAATCAGATTCAATTATTAAATATAAAGAAGTCACTTGAGAATAACCAAATAAAAGGAGAAATAACACAGATTATTCTAAGAAATGCAGTAAAAAGCATTTTCAATCCATATCACAATACGTTTCAATTCCAATAATCTTAAGAGATCATTATAATTCACATGTTACAGTTCTCTTTTTTATATGAAATAGAACAAAATAATTCAAAAAGTAATTTTTAGGATGAAATAATAAATTCCATAATTTCAAATCATAAATTTTTATGCAGAATAATGCAATTATAATTGAATAAAATATATATTGAATACATATCTTACAGTGAATCTATGCCAGACTCTTAGTACACCATTATAATTTCAGAATAATCCATTAAAACTGAGAAATAATATAATTGGATTCTTCAAAGAAAATCTAATAATAAATCACTTTAATAATACATTAAGATCAATTCACTAAATGCACGTGACAGAAAAATTACTTCCTTTCCAGACAAAGGTATTGATTAGGAAATGATAACAGAATATTCCTTCAAACCATTTATCATAATGCCATTGGCAAAAGTCAGATATTGGAATTAAGTGTAGGAAATTGCCTTTTCATATGCAAACAGCATAACTTTTAACTCCAATATTTGTCAGTAATTTCTTTTAAATTGATATAAAGCAAATGGAAATTAGAGGATCGCTACTTATCTTTCGAAAGCTATTTCGCATTTTAACAATGAAATCAACAAAAAATCATGTACTGAAAAGTATTTTTTGAAATAAAAATTGAAGAGCAGGAAGTCATATGCGATTTTAACTCGAATAAAAGTGTGAAAATTGCTTTTTAGAATTATTTTACACACAAATAAGGCTACAAAATTAGTTTGAGGGATATATAATTAAAAAAAGAAATCTTCAAAAAGAAAAAAAATATGTATAAAAATATTTATTATTATTAAACTTTTGCACTTGGAAAAATAATTTATTAAATAATTTTTCATCTAGTAAAAAGATTTGTTTATTGCTCCGAAAAATAAATATATATAACTGTTTTAATTTGAATTCTTCCTTTTAATTAATTTCCATCTTCTTACTATTCAGTAGTTATTTTTAACAACCAAAATAAAATAATTAAACAAATTACAAAGAAATAATTAAATGAACAAAGATAGACAAAATGATGCACCATCTTGAACGTTGAGTGAAAGTTACCTTACTAGCGCAAAGGAGTAATTCTTTAAATCTCCAGAAGTTGCCATTTCAGTTACCTAGGATAGACAATTTTACTAAAGCAATTATCAACTCCTACTTGGCTCTAATCTACGTTGTTTTGGATTATATGTGGGTAGTTTTTGTTGATGTTTCGACATTATAGAAAGATTTTCTATTAACTTTTTTGCTACTCATTCACTACTTTCTGGCTTATTTATTGATGAAACACAAGATTCTTTTGTTATAATTGTTTTTCATATCTCAAACATTGCAAACGTAAGTGTCAAATAATATTTCACAAATATTTTTCACTTTCTGGCTTTTTTCTGATTTAAAAAAGAAAAAAACTTTCCAGAATTTCGTGTTTATCTGAAAAATTGCGCTGTAAACTTCAAGATTGAAAATGACCCATCTTTAACAATTCACTGATTTGGGAATGTTTCATTCAGTAAATATTCGGAAATATGAACGGCTTTCGGAATTTGGTTTTCTGTGATCAGAAAATAGATTACTTTATCAATGTTTACTTACAAAACAGTGCTAAACAAGCAAGATTATTTATTACCATTCATAAATATTATAACAAATGCAATTTTCTGAATAGATTGACTTTTTCATCCGATGATTAGAATGAAATTCCCAGATTATACCTTTTCATCTGGTGATTAAAATGAAATTCCCTGATTATACTTTTTCATACGGTGATTAGAATGAAATTTCCTGATTATACCTTTTCTTCCGGTGATTAGTTTATGGGCAATCTGTAAAATAATTATTACAAAATCTGAGCAAGGCCCCTTATTAACATCTCCCCAAAGTCAGTATCAACGATATATTAAAATAAATTATCTTTCCTTCCACCTTCTTTTCAATTCCGACTATTATTTCGCACTTTCCCAATATATATTTATATATCTTGATCAAATTTTCAATCTTTAATAAAATGCTCTTTATTTATCCAATGAAGTTGAAATACATTTTTACAAACTTGCAGTGGATGACACTTGATCTGAATACATTTTTTAAATATTAATTCATTCATTAAATTCAATTAATTTTTAATACTTTGAATAGATTTTTAGCAGTTTGTAATGCAAATGGAAATGAACAAGCAGTAGCTTAATCTGCAAAATACAAGGATTTCAGTATTTTTCTACGTGAAGGCGAAAATTGCGATTTCAATTCTTGCGAAAATCAATAATCTTTCGATAAATTATTTATATTAATTTTAATTATTTGATAAAAAGTAACTAAAATAAAAACAATTATTGACATAAGTAAGTAATTGACTAATTTTTTTATATTATTTGTTTCTTGGAAATATTGAACAACATGGAGGGTTTGGACTCACACCAAACTAAGAAGCAACCTACAATTTACATTAAGCCAAGGACACTGACATTTATATGTCGATACACTATTTTTCCTTTTTCTTTCCATTTTTACTTTTAAAACAACGGACAATTGGAAGGCACAGATCGATACCTAGGTTTCGAGCAATATAATGCTGATCAGAATGGTTGGTTTTTGGTTTTGTGTTGGTTTATGGGTTATCAGACTGATATCAACTGTCAAGCCTTATTGTCCTTTCCATACTCTCAATTCACAGTAGTCTGAAGCAGAATGGTATTTACGTCGAGCCAAGGAGAGAGACATCAAAATGTCGATTTTTGTTTTCTCTTCCATTTATACTTTTGTAAAATATGAACTCTTGGTGTCCCTAGATCAATGCCTAGAGTCTGAAGGAAACTAAAGTTTACTTCATGCCATAGACATATCATGACTTGAAAACTTTCCACACTTCCTAAGTTCCTTTTTTAAATGTAAGGTGATTGGATGGATTCGATTGAAGAATTACTGTATAAAAAAGGCAAGAAAGAACCCCATTGTGCATTTTTTATTTCATTTATGAATTCACATGTATTATGAATTTGAACATTCTGAATAAATATTTTATCTATTGGCATTTAATGATCAATAGATGAACCTGCATATTACAACATTTTATCATTTCAGAAAAAAAAAGGGGGTGTATTATTTCTTCATTATTATTTCCTTTATAGGCTCGTTTTATTAAATAATACTCAGTAATAAAAGCATTGCTATATATTCGGTAAAAGTTCCAAAAAGATTCCTTTATAAATCTTCTTTTCGTTTATTTTTAAAACTCAGTCTTTTAATAATTATATATATATTATTGGTAGCATATCCTTGAATCGCTTTATAAAAATAATTGTATTTGGTTTAAAATAATTGTATTTGATCTTCCTGTCTGTTTTCTATAAAAATTGTAGAAATCGACAGATTCCGAAACTCCGAGTGTGGAGATAAAAAATTGTCAATCTAAACACATTCTTTTAAAAGATCTGTATAATCTCCTTATCTAAATTGATCCATATAAAGAAATACCTATCACAATCTCACAGTGTTTAATCGTTTTTTTTTTCATTCTGCTTTTTTAATACTTGTGAACGAAGGGTCCCAATTTTGATCTATGCTTCTTGTACCTAAATTATTCCCAGAATGAAATGAAAGCTAAGTTTAAAAATTCAAAATATGTTCACTGTTTTCAGTCACGAAACTGTTTCAAAATATATATATTTTACAATATATATATATACACACATATATCTATACATACATATACGCAGATACAGATACACATATATAGATGCATCTACATACACAGATACACATCTACACATACACATCTACACATAATCAGATACACATCTACACATAATCAGATACACA
>JAOUZG010026641.1:14436068-14448832 GCA_026289955.1 Argiope argentata | reverse complement strand
TACACAGATACACACGCATCTACACGTTCACAGATACGCATCTACACGTACACAGATACGCATCTACACGTACACAGATACACATCTACGCGCATACACATATACATACATACACATGCACATCTACACGTATGCACATATACACATACACAGATACAGATACACGTCTTATTCTAATTCAAATCCTATTTACTTTACTGTTTTTTTTAATCTTAAGTTAGCTCACATTATCTTCCTTCTAAAATGTTCTCTCATTTCCCAGTCCAATTCTCACTTTTTATTTAATTATTTTTAACACGCGTTCTAGAAAACTGAAAGTTGTAGCAATTTTGCAAGCTTTAAGTGAAGAGAATAGATGAAAGATTTCTACAGACGTAATTTGTCGTCACTTTACACGTCAGCTATGATGCACAGGAGATATTTCAACTTCTAAGGCGCGTGTACATATTCCAAGCACGCGATGGAATTTTCTTGTGTTTCCAATGATATGCTGGATAAAATGCTTATCGTGACTTATGATAACTCAAGCATAGCGTGTGTGATGCTAATAGAATTAACAAAAACTGCTGTTTCGTTGTGAGTGTATCGAAATACCAAAATAAATTATATCTGCCCTAAATATGAAAAATTCAAAATTTTGAGACAGCTGCGTCAAAACTAGTGTCCATGTACTCGTATAGAAAAACTATGGATAATTTCATTACTCATAGCCAATTATTTTTGATTATATACCAGCTTTTAAAAAAAATTCTTTTTTCTAACTGTATTGAGTAGTGTAGTGCAAAGACGCTGAGAAACATGATTTACAATTTCCTCAAAAGTTTCAATAGCGAATAATTCGGAAGATAAAGATATCAATAAGTGTTGGAGGAAATATATTGCTTTGATGTCATATTAATTTTCAAGATACTTTGCAAATCTGAGATGTATTAAAATTTGTTTTCAATTAAATTATTGTAAAATTAAATTTCAAAGTTAGATTATTTTTGTAGACAGTAAGGGGTAATTAAATTTTTGTATTAATAAAATATTTAAAATTAATTTAATTATCACAGTTGAGAAAGTGGTTGATAAAATCATTTTAAACAACTGCCTCCCTAAAATACTTTCTAAAAAAATGTTAAATATAGCTGAAATGCTCTCTGAAATGTTTTTACCTGTCTAAAAATTTGTAATTAGTACCGGAAAATTGTATTTTAACCTCTGTAAATTAACAAGATTAAAATAATTCGTAAGTAACAACTCCCTTGTACTATAATAAAAATAGATTACAGAATTGATATATTTTACCGGAACATAAATCATAGGTATCGAAGATACATTTGACGACTAAAATTAATTACTTTAATTAACTCGCATTAAATTAATATTTCATAAATTAAATATCAAAAGAAAATCTCACAGATTTCAACTAGTGGACGAGAAAGAATGACGTATAAAGTTAAAGAATGAAAATCACGAAAATTATGACTCAGAGCAGAACTTTAAAGTTTTCTGTACTTTCTAATTCGAGAAAAATTCCTATTTTGAAAATATACTTTTCGATAAAACTAAAGAAAAATACATTTAATTCTTAAGGTAACTGTTCATTGTGCATTAAAATCTATTTATTAAAGCATTACATTATTAAATTATTTGATTTTAGCCTACAAATTTGAGAAGAGAAAATTCATTGTATTATGTCATAAATTCACGGCAGTAAAAAAAGGTTAATAATTTAAACATCTCAATCCATGAACGACGAAATTACTCAAATTACCTTTTGTCTTACACTTATATTTTAAAATTTAGAATATGATATAATTGCAAAATTCAAAGGTAAGCTCCAATAATTGATCAAAAGAAATCCTTTATTTCGCCCTAATTCAACTAAGAACAACAATAGAACTTATCTAATTCCCCCTATTTTGAAAGGAATTTTTAATATATACATTCTGGAAACCCCAAACAATTAATAAATGATTTTATCCTTCTAAATATTCTATCTAGTTATATATTTCCAGTTACAAAATTCTATAAAATAAGAGAGGCTAATGTAAGATAAAAACTGTGGGTCCTGTAGTGATCGATAAATAGAAAAAGAAAATATACGGTTCCCTAAAGTGAAAAAGTTACAATAAAATCATTTTTGTAATATTAATTCATGTATAGATAATGTTTTAGCTTCTTTCTAGGAAACGTTTTAAAGATATTATTACAATTATATATAGAAGTTGTTGTTGTTGTTTCTTATGGCACTTGCCCTGGACAAGCTTGCTGAGGTAGTCAGCGATTTAAGCCTAATCAATCTTCTCTTGTTTTGTAGAATCGAAAACTAGGGCCTACAGCAAGACTTTTGCTAATCACTCATCACATTCGCTTGCACAGCCCCTATCTATAGGGGCGCACATTCACATCCCTCTCAGATAGAACACAAAAGAACAACCATGCCTGAAACCTGACTCGAGCCTGGGATGCCTAGATCTCATATCGGGGAAGATGTGCTACCTCTATGTTAGGACGCTGGCATATATAGAAATTCTCATCACAAGTTTAGGCAAAAACATTTACTATATTTCGATTTTTCTAGAAATATTTAAGAAATTGAGAAATTTAGGAAATTGAAAATTTTGATGCTTTTGAAAAATAAATATCAAAAAAGAAAAGGAAATTCTTTTCTCACAGTTGTGTGAAATAATACGTTTTTTTATACACTTAAGAGAAAAAAACTGGCATAACAGATCGTATCGAAATATAAGAGGTGTTCTACAAATCAGTGTAACGCAATGCTGTCGACAGTGCGTATATAAGACAAATGTCTGAAGATGATATCCCATCGCTTCTTACTGTTGTAATTTCAGTTTATAAAGATTTAAGTGGTTTTTAACGGGGACTAATCGTCGGCCTACGAGAGATGGAATACAGCATTTCTGAAGTAGAGATGAAATTTGGATTTTCTTGCACGACCAATTCTAAGTTATACAGTGAATATTATATTTTTTATGAAATTTCAAATCTTCGAAAGTGGTGCGGCTTGAAATAAGCCTTAATAGAAAGCGATCATGGGTACCTGAAAAAGAATCGTTACACGAGATAGACGTTCAATATTTCCTTAGATTGCCGCGAATTTTAATGCAAGCCCATCAACAAATGTCAGTGTACGCACTATGCAGTGTATTATAATTGATATGGACCTTCGCAGCCGCAAACCTCCCTTACGCCCTTAGTGACTCAGCGACATAAAACTCTGCTCTTTACCTGGACTCTCCAATCCAGCCATTGGGCCTTTAATAATTGGAAAAAAGTTGCCTGGTCTGATGATTTACGTTTTCTAGCGTATCGGGTGGACGGATGTATACGGGTGTGGAGAAAACTCCATGAATTTATGGATTTCTCATGCTTACAAAGAAGTGTTCAAGCTGGTGGAGGCTCTGTGAAAGTTTTGCAGCCAAAAACCATCTCTTATGCCATTGGTGACTGAGAGACATAAAGCTCTGCACTTTACCTGGACTCGCCAACGCTGCCATTGTGCTTTTAATGATTGGAAAAAAGTTGCCTGGTCTGATGATTTGCGTTTTCTAATGTATCGGGTGGACGGATGTATATGGGTGTGGAGAAAACTCCATGAATCTATGGATTTCTCATGCTTACAAGAAACTGTTTAAGCTGGTGGAGGCTCTGTGAATAAATTCATAAGATAATTTAATTTTAAAGAAAATAAAATGTATTTCCTTCAACTATTGAAATTATATAACAAATAGTTCCATCATAAACAATTTCAGTTTGTTGATCTTCACTTTCATAGGAATATGACGGCAATCTTACACTATTTCTTTTACATACCTCGAATATGTTCTCTTCTTCACTATCGCTGTCTAAGGATGCATAGACTTCCCCTTTCTCAAACTGGACCTCTGAACTATTTGTTGATTTACATTTAACTTCGGATAGAGGTTATATCAGTATAGAGGTTACAGATAGAGGTTATATCAGTATCAGTACAGAGGTTATAGAGGTGACTGTAGAAAGTGCCTTCATATTACAGATTTAATATTTACCAATATATTACATATACATAATATATAGAAAACTTAGAATTTTTGAATTCTGGGAATTTTCCATATAAACACAAAAAATTCCGGGAATACACAACATGTATTCATGATATTTTCATGACCGTTTAAATTGACCGGTTAGTATAGTTAGGTATTACACATAGTTATTTCTGAAAATTAGAAGCGTAAGAACAAAATAATTTTTAATATTATTCTATACACAAATTTAATAAAAATCGTGACATTATCGTAAAATATTAAATAAGACTTAAAGGGAAAATGGTATAAATAAATGATGCAACCGGTCATTTTGACCGGTTCGTAGTTCTAATGTTAAGTAGCTTGAGGAGAATTCTTCTGAATTTCCCTCTATTGGTAGCCTAATTCTCCTGACATGAATATTATCGATTGTATCTGGAGTATTTTGCAATGTGCTGTCCTTATGTGATCTCCATCACCTCTCACTCCTGTGGCTTTCTGAACTGTCTTGCTAGAATTATGGCGTGAACTGTCAACAGAATATCTTCACAACTTAATTGAATCTATGCCACGCCGTGCTGTGGCACTAATGGGGGCTCTATATGTTATTAGATTGATGTACCAGTTTTTTTGTCACTTCAGTGTATTTCAGTAATCATGAATATTATGATTTTTTTTTGATGATTTATATTGTAAGTAATCCTAAAACTGGATGAGTAACAGAATAATATTAAAGCCGTTTATCAAGTCTCCATCATTCTTCTAGGAGCTAATTGCTAATTTCAAGATTTTCGCTCCCTCAGTGAGAGTGTGGCTTATACAGAAATCAAAATTTAGGTTCTTGTATCTTGAAAGCCACCCTTATATCAGAGAATGCTATCAATCTAAGCGCATGATCTAAATGTTCATGAGCGCTTGATCTAAAACAAGTTCAGATAAGGCTTCCATTATGAGAAGCTAAACTCTCTTGATTTCGCAAAACTACTATTCCAGCTAACTAGCAACACAAGAAGTTTAAAATGATTTGAAAGAAAAGAACTTAAAATATTATACTGCTTTTGTGTACTGCATATGTAGGTTTTTGGCTTAACAGAAGCAAGCTGGTTAAAAGGGCTTTGAAGATCTCATAATTACACATGGTAGAAAGAGTCACAAATAGAGAATATCGACTTCTGGGAAACTATGAGAATAAAACGACGATCAAATTAAATTGGATGGAGAACAACACCTCGAAACCATACCTATCAGAAAAGTTAGGTCATTTGCAAGTTCTTTTAGGTCCAGATCTTTTACAAGTTTTGTAAGAGATCTGGTCACTTTTGAAAAAGGGATGACGGAAAAGAAATACCAGCTCACTCAAACAAGAAGCATATTTTAGCAACAAGTCAAAGAATTAAAAATAAAGCATTGTTTTGCTACTGAGAAATTTTACGCCAGAGGAAAAATGTCATTTAGCTGCCAGACGAGCTTGTTAGATTTTATGAAGCTATTGAGAAAGAAATAAAGCAGTTTTGTGTTGTGCACGTTTGGGTATATGTGCTCTTTTTTTATGGTGAGAATCTATAACAAGAAAACTACATTTTTTATGACATTTTCTTTTCCATGTAATTATTTTCTTAGAACTTGCCTGCAATTTATTTAAATTCATATATGTTTGTATGCAAACTTGCGTTCTAAGTATGGGGAATTTCAACATATGCATTTTTTTCAGTTTCATATGTGACACAATTTAATTGATATGCATAATTAATATTTCAGTAGTGAAACTCATTAACCTCAAAGCTTATTTATCTGCAAGCCGATTGTGCATAAATTTAACGAAATTTTGCCTTTTCAATTAACCAATAATAATTAAACAATTCTCAAATTAAACCTACTGATATAATTAAATACAAAATTTACTTGGAATAGATAAATATCCCAAGTATTCCGTAGATTCTGTTTGGAATCAAAATGACAAAATATTCTAAAAACAGAAGGTGCCCTGTAATTATAGTCTGTGTATTTTCTGTAGGCGGTTCAGAGACAGATTTTCTTCCTCGTTAGTGATTGTCTGCCTAGCAATTCTGAGGCAGACAACAGTGTCATTTTTTTTGTATTCCTATAGTTTTCTCCTTTATGCTTTATTCATGTTCGTTACAGTTTGTTCGGGATTCTGGGGCTCATTTACGATCGCATTGTAGGTTTGAGTCACACTGTTGTCTGCTTCAATGTTGTTATACAAACAACCAGTAACGAGGTAGAAATTGCGGCCTTGAACCACCTACAGAAAATACACAGACTATAGGTAGTACAAAAAATAGACTAGTTAATTAGTTAAAAAAGATAATATGATTAGCTCAATCATTTAACAAATGGTAAAAAATTAAACCTTCTAAGAATATGACTGAAATTTAACCCTAAATTATTAATGTATCAAACTGGAAACGGCAAGTTAAAGAAAGCAAATCGTTGCTCTTATCCATTTTTTATTAATACAAGGTGCGTCAAAAAGGTTCGGTGAATGGATGAATACCTCAAAAGAAACGTGAGTGAAAAATGAGCTTACGCGCTTGCGCAGGGAGAGACCTACGGAGAGACGCCATGTAACAAGTAGCGCAATAAAGTGACGCATATTAGTTTGCTACGGCCAGTCAAATGGAGTGTGTGCGAAAACTCGCTTCAAATTGAAATGGAGCAACGGATTGGCATGAAATTCTATTACAAACTTCGAAAAACAGCCACAGAAGCGCACACAGTGTTAGAACAGACTCTGCGAGCAGAAAATGCGTTTACGACTGGTTCAAACATTTTAGAGAGGGAAAGGAAACCATCAATGATGAGTCTCATTCGCCCCATAACAAGTGTGACAGTCAACAACATCGTAGACGCATTTTCTGCTCAAGAAATCTGTTCAGAACACTTGAAGCAACATTGTGGGCGTTTTTGTGGCTATTTTTTCAAGTTTGTTACAGAATTTCATGTTAACCCGTTGCTCCATTTCAATTTGACGTGAGTTTTCGAACACACACCATTCGACTGGCCATAGCTGACTAATATACATCGCTTTTTGGCGCTACTTGCTACGTGGCATTTCTCCATAGGTCTCTCCCTGCGCATGCTCTTGGGCGCATTTTTCACTCACGTTACTTTTGAGATATCCGCCCTGTGAATAAGTCGTAAAACTTATCTCCCTTTGAAGAAACACATGTTCGAACATTGTTACTTCTTGCCAGCGGTGAGACGATTCTTTTTTTTCTGCGCATTGTGTTTCTCCCACTTTGATGTTACCCTCTGGACTTGAATAGAATTAGATAATAGACCACCTATGCGGTTTACGCTCCTTTGAAGAAGTGTACCGTGTCAAAACTCCAGATGTAACTATTCTCCTACGAGACCATCCGAACTGTAATAAGTTCCGATAATGAACAACATATGCGTTTTACGGCCCTTTGAAGAAAAAAGTACTGAAACCTCCAGGTGTGAATATTTTCCTGTTGTGAAGGGTATGTTAAGGCGTGGGTAAGAAGAAAATATTCCCACAGTTAACTGTTGACCATTGGCAATATTTCTGAAGAATTATTGGATGATCGGCATCTCCAGCGAACCAATGTGAACCTGAGAGGCGGAGTTTGACAAATGTTAAAATGGAAGGTTTTGAAAGAAAGAGACGTTGAGGAGTTGAGTTGATCCACGATGAGGAGAGGAGCGGATACGACGAGGAGACGAGCTGATCCGACAAGGGATGGGACAGGACGAAAATTGAGGAGCTGTGAGACGCGCTAAAGAGATACACGTGATCCCGAGTTTATTGATTAAAGATCGACTGGAAGTAATACGTAGATATCTAGAGCTACATGCAGTAGCCGGATAGGCTAACAGCTTGTTAGTTCTCGTTATTAAATGTGAAACTGTAATCCAGATGTATATAATTCCCATCATATTAACCAAGATGAGGACGAGCTGTTGTTTTTTATTGTATATAAGCTGTAAATAAAACATTTGTGTTTAAACGCTACCGTTTATTTGATCGACAAGAATCAAGTCATTACAGCCCATTCACCGAACCTTTTAGATGCACCTTGTATATATAAAGATAAATATATTTTACAAAATATTGTATTTATATGGGCCAGTGTGGAAAATCTAGCGCCTCGGAATATTTTCTGAGCAATAAAATAACAAATGGATATTCTGAAAACAGGAATCTTATTTAAATGGCACAAAAAATTAGATGCTAAAAATGGTAATAACATGGTTGGCTCAGGCGCTTAACATTTGCCTTTAACTCCTTCAAAGAGTATGGCTAAACTTTAACCTTAAATTATTAATGCATCGAACTGGAAACGGAAAGTTTAAGAAAGCGAATCGATCTTTTTTATCCATTTCATGCTTTTTTTTTCACAAAATATATTTATCTGCACTTGTGTGGAGAATTTAGCGCCTCGGCGTGTTTCCAGAGCAATAAAATAACAACAAATGGATATTTTATTGTTTGGCTTCGGAAGAATCCAACGACTCCCAACTGGGTGTCGTTCCAACTAGAGCGAGATACGCTTGCTTCAGGTGCTGAAAAATGGGAGCTCTAAACCCAACCACATTCGTCAAATCATTTACAGACGATTTACTTCCCCCAAGCTCATCGATTGGCTGGCATTTAAGAACAATTTATTTCCGAAAACTCCAAGATACCCGTGAAGTTCAATATCCTTTTTGACCTTGAGTGTACCAAACAACTAACTGGAACAGAAGCGCTTAAGAAAAGGGCAGATTTTACGTCTTCAGTTCAAAATCGTGGGTTACTTTGCATATGAAATTTTTCTTAATAATTGGCGAAAATAAGAGCTAAAAAGTTTAAAAAATGTTCACCAATGATAATTAACTTTACAGTTAAACTTTTTTTGTTTTTCCAAGTTCAAGCACGAAGGAATAGAAACAAAAATATCAAATATTTCTTATTACTCTTTGTTATTTTTTTAACAAGCCGAATATAACCAAGTCTTGTTTACTTAAATTTTTTTTAGCAAAACGGTATGTTAATTATAGGTCTTATAGGTTGTTTACTGTATTACAGTGTCTCCAAAGATACATAGACAATATCTACCAATTATAACTATCTTTATAGTGTTATATTTTCTGATAATTTTCTCTATGTTGGCAGCGAAAGGGGGGAAATCAATTATTTCTTATTATATTTTAAAGCTACTGAATATTACGCTTCATTAAGTCAAAAAAAAACAGATATTGTTACCTTAAAATTTTCAATAATGTCTTATATCAACGTGATTATATACTTCATAAATCTTGGGCAGTATTTCCAAAAATGTATGGATAACTCCTGCATCAAACATGCAGTAAAGGATAAAACCGATTTTACTTATATACATATTATATTGTACCTTTATTTACCAAATTATTTTACCATCAGTTTCTCAATTTTATTCAATCATCTTTCAATTTTATTTTTGAGTCTTTAGTTATTTTTTGTAAAGATACTAACGTTTATTGCGTTTATTAAAAGTAACCACCAGTTTTAAAAATTAGAGTTGGTTCTGCTCAGAAAATAAATAAACCAACTTAATTTTAGAAGCTAGCAAATTTAAGCTACTTAACCCTTTTTAAGGCAGCGGTAAATATCTTACCACCATCTTAAGAGACTTTTCAAATATTGTAGGTCCAAAACTAACCAGAAACGGACAAAAGTGTCATATTCAACATGTAATGTTACTTTGTGTTCAGCTCCTTGTTATGTTGTTTCACCAGAACAGTTTAAAATAATACATTTAGTAATTTACATTATATTTGGATTTTCTACCACTTATTTCATGTGTAATTAATACATTTTAAATTTTGAAATAACTAATGATAAATAGTTTTACAAAAATCATATTTACTTGTGAAATTATTTATATTTCATATTTTTTCATTGAATAAGTCAGTAAAATGTCATTGCTTGTTTTGGACGGTTGAAAATATGTGTTTCCACCCCTGTAACATACAACCACAACAACAAAATTTTAACAAAAATACTTTTTTGGTCCTAAATGAGCTTATTTTTTCCAAATATAACGTAAAATGAAAATTTTGAAAGAAAACAGCTTGTGCCCGTTAAAGGGTTAAAGGAAAAAAAAGGTAATCGGTTCAATTAAAAAGACAGCGTTATTAAAAAATTTCAAAATAGTTTAGATATTAGAGATGCGAATAATATGAAACTAAAAATATTGAAACTTATCCCAAATCTTTATCGCGCAGATATAAGAATTCTTAAAATTAATATAATTCGGTGCGCAAGAAAAAAATACGAACGAAATAATGTGAGAAAATATCTTGAAATTCTGTTAATCGTTATAGGGATTCTGAACCAAGAGCAGAATTACCTGAAGCTCCTAACTTTTGATAAGATATAAAATTTACTGTATAAAACTTGATGATTTGGGACGTACCATGAATACAATCGTTATAATCCTTAGCTACATAAATATTGGAATTATTCAAATAAAAAGAATTTGAAAAATATAAATATTTGAATTTATAGAGCTTCTGTAGCCAAAGTTTTGCTTCTAGAAAAATAATTGTAGAAAGAATAGTGAATTTCTTTAAAAAAAATCAGCAATGTCTCCTAAATATTGAATATTTCAGGTCATTAAAATTAATATCTTTAAGTTTATTAATGGCATGTTTATAATTGCATTGTTTTTATTTTAATTACCTTTAAACGTTATTTAGGAGGAAATAGTTTCTTCTGTAATAATTTATTTAATTTTTATAATGAAAAGTGTTTTTTGTTTTTAAAAATTTTCAAGTTTAGTAGGTTGATATACTCAGAGTTGTTCTGAAAATCTTTCCATGTATAATATTTTTAACTTAGATACTACTTTGATACTTTTGAATTAAATATTGTAATATATAAAAAGTATTGAATTATGTATTGAAAGAAAAACGTTATTTAAAAAAATGGAATAGAACTGTTCAAAGTCTAAACGCTTCCAAAAAATCATTATCTATAATTTTTTCTTATTTTCAAGTCAAAATTTTTAAATTCCTAAAAGATATAAATTGACAGAAAAAAATGCAAAAAAATTATTATCATTGAAAAAAAATTTTTTAATTTTAATACTGTATTATTTTTTCAAAATATATTTTCTGCGATGGTTTCGGCGGGAAATTTAATAATTAATAAAATATTAATTAATTCATCATAGCCCCGAAGCAGTTAATGGCGACGAATGTCTGTTTCAGTTGCTCACAGAGCTTTAATTTTCTTTCCCCCGTTTGTACCCGGTGAGCTACTTATGCTTGTTAAACTACTACTTTGAAACAAATTTAAAAATTTTCAAAAATATGTTAAAATAAAATAGAAATTTTAGAAAAATAATAACGAGGTAGTACAGAATTAACTTTAAGTTAAATGCATTTAAATCTTTGAAAAAAATAACAACAATCGAAATAATGTTGTTGTAACTGAAGTCGATATCATTGAAATGAATTTTATTATGTCTTAACATTATTTCTTCAGAAAAATTTCCCCGAAATTACTGTCAAAAAATTTAATGTTAGTTTTGAAATGAAATAAATATTTAATTAATTTTTAAACGTTGAAAATCTACAGAATTATTTCTCTTATATATAAAAAAATAAGTTTTGTCAAAATTTGGGTGGAATTCGACCCAATTATTTAAAAGAAGTGGAACTGACATATATGTCATCACAGACCCCAAATCTTTTATTTATATTAAGATTAAATTATATTTTCTCTCATCTCGTAAGTTTATCAATTATCTAAAATAAATATTACTGATCTATATGTTATACTTCCTTTTTCTTATAACCCATTAATAACAGGACAGCTTTTACTGATTTAGAATTAACTAAAAGCCTCACTATCAGTAAAAAAAGTCAAACTCTTTTAGACTAATCTATGTTTAAAAAATGAATCGCCAAATGTGTTGCTAAGCGCAAAACTCGAGAACGGCTTGAACAATTCGGTTAATTTTTTTAAAAATATTTTCTTTAAGACACGAGGAAGGTTTTTATAGAGAGAAAAAACGGAAAAATTGAGAGAAAAATAGTAAAAACCGCTCTTTTCTTATTTTCGTGCCAAAAATTTTCATTAGCCCACCACCAAATAAGTAAGACTTAAGTTCGTTTTTTTCCCACGCTAATAAGGTTAGGCTTAACATGTTTTCGACCGATTATTTCAAACGTTTCTGTTTTTTTTCTTAATGTTTGATGCATTTAAAACTAAGCATTGTTGGATTCATAGATTTTCTTGGATTCATTTTGAAGTACTTTTGAATTAAAATAAATCAAAATAAGGAAAATTAAAAAATTTCTAATCAGTATTACGTTACCCAGATGGGCGTAGAAAATTAAAGCATTTGCGTTGCCCCAATTGGAGTTGAAAATTCACTCATGTGTAGTGTGTTGTAATTTTTGGCAGCTGTGTTTTAATTTTAATTAAAACTTCAGAAGACAAGTGCATAATATTGTTGTAGCTATCTCAATCTCGATCGATAAACAAAATAGATTTGGCTTGATTTTTAAAGAAACGAGAACGTCATTTGCGATTTTTCTTTATTTCAGGTAAGCACTGTAAATAATTTTTTAGGTTGGATGTGTGCTTTTACAGGTGTATGAAGTCGCGGGTAAAAGCTAGAAGAACAATAAAAAGAACACTTTTGGTGTTAGAAATAACCTGGAAGTAGAAATCTAAAATGACTACTGCCCCATTTAGTTTATAACCCATTAATAGCAGAACAGCTTTTATTGATT
>JAOUZG010026641.1:14401212-14429751 GCA_026289955.1 Argiope argentata | reverse complement strand
TCGTTTCACTTTAAAAATATATTTGGACTCATCCACAAGCATTGCGCATAAATAGTAATTAAGGTAACCAGGGACCTTTAAAATAACTGTTTGCAATTTTCACCTTTGAAATTTTACAGGCATTAAGAGTAACACTATAGAAAATGACACGCAAACTTTTAAAGCATTATAGTAGTTTATGTATGAGTTAGAGGTGTTAATATAATATTAGTGATAAATAATGCTTATGAAAAATGTTCCAGGTGCTCCAAATCGAAAGCACTCAAATTTTGATTATTACTTACTCTTTCCCTTTTGGAACAAAAGGTGGGATAATTCATGAAGTTTGAGTACGAAATATCAAAATTAACAGATGTAATAATTCAAAACTTCTTAAATGTTTTTAAAAAAATCAACACTTTTAAATTATTACGTTGGTTAATTTTAATATTTCGAGCTAAAACTTCAAGATTAATCCCAACTTTTGTTTTAAAAGGGTTGGAGTAAGTGATAATAAAAATTGGAGTGTTTCGAACAAATTTGAAGCATTCGGAACATTTTTCATTAATGTTATTTATCACTAATATTGTATTATACTAACTCATAAATAAATTAATATAACTAATTATATTAATTAATTCCTAAATAAGTTAATAATGCTTTAAAAGTTTGTGTTTCATCTCCTATAGTGTTACTCTTAATGCCTGTAAAATTTCAAATTGCTAATGTGAAAATTTGCAAAAAGTCATTTTAAAGGTCCCTTGGTCACCTTAAATGCAACTTACAATTAGCCAAAAGTTTGTAAGCAAATAGTTCATATTTCGTCTAATAAATTTTATATTTGTTTATTAAATTACATAAAGGCTTCGTATGAAAAGATTTATCCAAATGAAAAATGACTATATGTTATGTTTTCATACTCCTATTAGCACAAAATGCCGAACAATACCGTTGAATATCATACAAAATCTAGTGCTCATTGGAAAATAAAGCAGCGACAGCAGCGTTGTATTCTTTCATTCAGGGTTGTAACAATTGACTCGAAGAGTTGTATCGCAGATCGCCTACAGCCTATTTATGCATGGTAACGATTTTATTGTATGTATTTATATGCATGGTAAAGAGATGTATGATAAGAGTGGAACAGAGAAGAGAAGAAAAATTTATTAGTGACTCAGAAAATCTAACTAAAGGAATTGTGCAATCAATCATTCACCATCATACCTATTATAGTAAAGTGTATGCGCAGTAAGTACTAAATCCTCTTGCAATAAGCAACAAGTAAAATTCAGTATACAACCTATGATCTATTTTAATGTAGGTCACAAATTTCTAAAAATCGTGGTTGCGAAAGATGAGTATAAATGTCACCCCTGAAGAAAATATAAACAATCTATTCAAATTTTAAAAAAAAGTCAAAATCAATACTAACAACAACAAAAATTATATGAATATTTTTCGATCACCATTGACCATTTTTGACTGATTTTCTGTCTCACAAGTTCACCATGAAATTTATCCATAAAGCAATAACTCATAAAACTCCACTGAGAAGTTTCAACGATCGTTTTAATTCTTTCGGAGCGAACGCACCAAAGTGTGACGAATGTTTCATTTGCATTTATTGTAAAATGGCGTGAAGTGTGGCATGATTCGCTATTTTTCACCTCTCAGAAAGCGCGGAGGAATACACGGAACGTAACTCCCAGCGGCAAGGCACGCGATGTTGTTATTGTGAAATAAGGATAAATTTTATATCTGTTGCTGTTGTTGTCCATGGCAAGTGCCATAATTAACAAGACCCCCCGCTGATCAGCAGCAGATTTAAGCCAAAAGGAGCGTCTCTTGTTTTTGAAGTAGCGCCAAAAGTTCGACTTGAGCTACACACACACCATATTTGCAAGCACAGCCCCTTTTAACAAGGAGGTGCATTCAACCACCTCACAGATATCACACAGAAGAACAACCATGCCCAAATCAGGATTCGAAGCCGGGACTCCCAGAACACGAGGAAGACGCACTACCTCTGTGCCAGAGAGGCGGCATTTTCATATTTAAAAGAGAGTGACTGCTTCCAACTCTTACATGGAATCAGATCATGACAAATATTATAGATTAATCAACCTCGTTAAAATCAACAGCCACTACTCTGACTCTCTGTAACAGCAAATCATTCTTCTTTGTGATAATCAGAGGCCACTCATTTCTCAATAGATCAAACACAAATTCTTTTATCAAGCGTTGACATACATAGCATAAACCCCAGATTCATCACCCAAATGATTATCGCATTTTTAGACTACTTGAGAAAAATCTACATTGGAAACGTCTTCATTTGGACGACGATAAGAAGGAATCAAAGCTGGATTTTTTATAAATAACTTCCCTCTCTCACTAAATCATGGGTATTGGCCTGTTGCCAAAACAATGAGGTTAGTGTTTGAGCAATAATGAGGATGCCTGTTAAATATATTTTATTTAAAGCTCAGATCGAGCATTAAAAAGATGATAAATTTGTTTTTATGCTTCTATTACTAAAATATAAATTCAGACAAACATATAAGAGCAGTTTTTTTAAAATTAAAATAGGGTAGAAAAATAATAACACGGACCGAGTGAAAAATCGATTTGTCATCAAAATTTAACTGTAATCATGATGACTTTTGAATATAATTGCAGAGAATATTTAAGTATTTGTCTTATCAGTGAACCAGATTTCCGATCTGTTCCTCCAAAACTGTTGTCATCAGTTAAGATTATCTTGTAAGATTAACCTACATTTCTTTGAAGCGCTTTATTTAAAACAAATATCAAAGAACTTTTAATCCTTTGCACTCCGTAAAATAACTAGATGCAAAATTATTCATCTATTACAAAGATTTATTTATTTCTAGGAAAAATATATATAATGAAAAATTAATATACATCTCTTAACCATGTGGACGCTTCTAACAATTAAATTTGAAAAGTAAATAAAATGTCAAAAAGATGCACAATCTTTAGTGGTGAGTCAGAGGCATCATCGGAGTGCAAAGGGTTAATTTAATCCGTTAACTGTTTTTAACGAACATAATTGTCATCAGAAAAATATAGCATTTTGTGTTATAGTGAGATTCTTCAATAACAATTATTATATATATAATGTTTATGATAATTTCGATAAGCATTTTCAGAAAAGGTCGGAACAATTAACTGGTTCAAGAACGAATATGGCCGGCTTTCTGACACAGAGGTAGGGCTTTTTCCTCGTTTTCCGGGAGTCCCGTTCGGGCATGGTTGTTCTTCTGTGTGCTATCTAGGAGATGTGACTGTGCCCCCCTGTAAAAAGGGGCTGTGCGAGGGAATGTGTTGAGTGTGTAGCTAAATCGTACTCTTGGCTCTAGTTGGCGCTAGTTCAAAAACAAGAGACGCTCCTTTCGGCTTAAATCTGCTGATAAGTATCAGCGGGACTTGTCCATGGCAAGTGCATAAGTAACAACAACAACAACAAAAATAATATGGTGCAGAAATAAACATTAACATACAAACAAAACATTCACATTGTAAAATCACAACTTTGCCGTGTGAGTCGGCTAGTATGGAACTCATGTGTGCTCCAATTTTGTCGAACCACTGAATAAATCATCTAATTATTATGTTCCACCAGATTTGCATACATTAAAAAATATAAACGTAAATAAAGGTATTACTATAGGTACTTATAATTATTTTTGTACACATTTCATTTGGGAGAGCCTTATAATGTCTAGTGCCTATCTTAATAACATATTTAAATTTGTGATATTTTAATTCTGTTCCCACATTTTAAGTTTTTTTTAACACAAGAACTACGAAGATTTATCATATACTTATTTCTACCAACCGGTCATTTTGACCGGTTTGTTTGCTTAAGTAAACGAAATAGTAGAATTCAAGAAATAAAACTATAAATTCATATGATAATTTAATTTTAAAGAAAATAAAATAAATTTCATTCAACTATTGTTATTACATAACAAATAGTTCCATCATAAGCAATTTCAGTTTGTTGATCTTCACTCTCATCGGAATATGACGGCAATCTTACACTTTTTTTTCCCAATATGTTTTCTTCACTACCGCTGCCTCAGGATACATAGACTTTCCCTTTCTCAAACTGGACCTCTGAAATATCTGTTGATTTACAGTCAACTTCGGATATATCTTCGCATCTATTCGCTATATCTCCAAGAAATTTTGCTCTTTTCGAACGTCTCGGCATTTTCAGGTTAAAAACTTCTAACTGAAAAATCTTCAAATTTTATTTCCCTTTCTAACAATGAAAAAAATATTCAATCACAAACCACTTACAATGTGTGCAAGAATAATGTGAGATTCTAAATTGAAATTGTATATAGGTTACGATTTCTGATAACTTATCAGTATAGAGGTTACAGACTGACTGTAGAAAAATTCTTCATATTACAGATTTAATATTTACCAATATATTACATATACATAATATATAGAAATAATTTTTGAATTCCGGGAATTTTCCATATAAACATAAAAAATTCCGAAATTACACAACATGTATTTATGATATTTTCATGACCGTTTAAATTGACCGGTTCGTATAGTTAGGTATTACACATAGTTATTTCTGAAAATTAGAAGCGTAAGAACAAAATAATTTATAATATTATTCTATACATAAATTTAATAAAAATCATGACATTATCATAAAATCTATATTAATAAAAATGCAAATCGAAATGCGCAAAACTGGAAAACGGTTTGACCGATTCGGCTAATTTTTTAAAAATATTTTCGTTAAGACACGAGGATGGTTCTTATGGAGAGAAAAAATTAAACTGCGTGGAAAATAGTTAAAACGACACTTTTTTTACTTTACCGCCAAAAATCTTCATTTCCTTCCCTCACACCAACTGAGTTAGATAGCAGGAAGTAATAAATTATGATTTGTTTAGATACGCGAAGTCAGTTGGTTTTCATTCATAGATAACGGGATGTTTAAAAAAGAAAGAAAATAGTTGCTTTTATTATTAGTCGGTATGAATATTTAATTTATGCCTGCTCAAAATAAAGTCTGGACAGGGAAGAAAAAAAAAGAAATAAAAGAAGTGTGTGTGTGTGTGTGTGTCACCATTATTTCCTCTGTGCGCGGCATTTTCCAAGCTGTTTTTAAACTTTCGCATCTCTTGAAAATCAATTGTGTCTTTATTTGTTTAGTGTGTTTACATTTATGAAATTTGAATCTCATTATTCTATAAAAACGTAGAATTTTAGACCTTTGCCTCCACCATTTAAGTAAAATATCAATTCCGGGACAATCATTGCTCGGATAGAAAGAGAAAGATGAGTAGTACAATAAACAGAACATCTGAAGAAAATTATACTAAATAATACTATAAATGAATTATTTGATTATCAAAATTTGTTTGGTTTAAATATATTTCGGTAAAAAGCCTTTATGAGACACAGCTACATAAAATATTATATGAAAATTTTAGCGAGCATTAATACTAGCGAACCGACTGGTCGCCAAAGGCGGCTAGTATTAAGTAAGACTTAAAGGGGAAATGGTATAAATGAATGATGCAACCGGTCATTTTGACCGGCTCGTAGTTCTAGTGTTAAAAGCTTAATTTTGAATTCTTCAGAACAAATATGAAGGAAAATCGAACATTTAAAATCGAATGTGAGGTAATAATAAGCAAAATTACAGCTTACGCTCCGAGCTACTTTTGTCGTCCTCAAATTCCTTGCATTCTTTAACGAGATAGGGAAGGCAACGAAATATAAATACAAAAAAGAGAGAGGGAGAGAGAATTCTCAGAACTTTTGAAATGAAAGTTTCGGATCCTTTATTCGAGGGGAGATAGTAGAAAACTGCTGAAAATGGGGGAAACAACCATAAAGAAAATAACAAAAATCGATGGAATGAGAGATCAATACCGCAACAATTGTCGGAAAGAATTTGTCGCATTCTCGTACCGAAGCTTGCTCAGACGTCCGTAAAACTCAATGGGGGAAAGCTCGAATTTTCTTCTTCCGTCCCTTATGTTCCGGTTCCTGGGAAATAGGTAGAAATTCTTCCCTGATTTTTAATGGAAAATTTCGAAGGAAAAAAAATCAGTACTGACGTTCTTGTCAGGAAAGAAACATTTTTCATAATGGGATCTATCAATATTTCATTTTATTTCGAAAATACTATTTGGAAGGAAAAGGAATTTCATTCGATGTAAGAGCATACTCCTTTAAAAAAAATAAGAGAAACTTGGGGTTTAATTGAAAAAAGATATAAAGGGACATATGAGGATTTAAATTCGATCTTTGGTTTCTTTCGGTGCGTAGTATTGGAATAGAAATTGTAGTGAAAGCTGTTTCATTCAAAGTAGATGCGAGCACAATAAAAATTCGATTTATTCGGAAATACGAATTCAGAAAGACTTGGTCTAAGAATAATTTAATCATGAAAAAAATGATCCCATTTTGAGACAAAAATAGAAGTGAATATTTATTACCATGCCATAATATGGTGTTGTTTTGGGAATGAGGGTTGAGGAGTCAACAAAAATCCTTAGGCGAAAAATAAAGCAAAAACCGTACGCAAAAAATAAAAATTTTATTGTCTACACGAACATCTCAAAAAATCAGCTTTTAATAGCGCGTTACCATCGCATTTACAAAAACAGATTTAGAAACATAAGTTAATGATTACAGCGAATATAACCTAGAAAAATGTCCTTTTGAGCACGTAATAATGTGAAATGAAATAAATAGGTAATGTGATATTTTTTAAAAAAAAAAGAAATGCGAGACAGTTTTTTTTTAATCGTTTGCAATACTAAAGTGACTCATTCACAATGAAACGATTAAAATGAATAAAAATATAGTTTAACTTGCACCAGCACGTGGGGCTAGGGCGTTCAAAAAATTAAGTTCGGACATGATGCATTGAAATATGCATAGCAAATTTCATTTTAACCTATTTTATTTTATTTTCATATTAATGCAATTATAGTTTTACTTCCATATTAATGCAATTATAGCTTTTCTTCCATATTAATGCAATTATAGCTATAACTTCAATTATAGCTATAATTGCATTAATATGGAAGTTTTGTATGAATTATTGTGATTTTTATATATCAAAATAGTTTTTTTTCTTTGTTTTGGTTTGGTTTCATTCGTATATTTAAGTGAATATTATGATAAACTAATCTGTTGACTTTTGGGATTGACCAATATTTTTTTGATACAGTAATTTCAAATTTGTGTTTTCCAAACGCAACGAGTTCTGAAATTTCGATTCAAAAACTAAAGATACTTGGGCAGTTAAAATATTATTTTTGTATATGTTTCATGTTAAGAAAGTAATAGTTCAGAAATGAGAGCAGTTTTTTTTTTTAATTTTGGTTTTAACCAAAATAAATTTCAAAAAAGATGTTATTTCCCTTTTTATTATATTACCAAATTCTACTAAGTATTTAAACATACGAACTACCAACAAAACCTTTTTCATCAACTTTCGAATTGGATAAGTTTCAATAGCAATCATCAAAAAATTCCACTTGAGTGTTTTTATGCATCTTCGTACCTCATATCACTATGAATCTAAAAACCTCCTTTTTTAATCATATTTGATTTTATTTTATATTTTCAAATATATAATTCTGCATTTTATCAAATATTTCCTAATGTGTTAAGGAACTCAAACTTTATACACGAGTTCTTTCTCATAAAGAATTTACTATTAAAATATTTTTAGAATTTAATCATCAATTAATCTTTAATTAAACAACAATTTTTGTCCATAATGGCGTCACTTGATAATCTATAGGAAGATTATAAATCTCGAGCTTTAAAAAATGAACAATTAAAATGGAAAAATTATTTAGCGTATTTAATATGTTTTCATAAGAATATTTTCATAAAATATATATTAAAATAGCATTTATCATTGATGATTAATTTATATTTATCATACCAATAGTATTATATAACTTAATTTCCAAATTTTGATGCCACTTAATTTGTTATGAAAGGAAAAGAAAACTGTCGAAGTTTTAAAAAAATGAACATCAAAATGATATAAAATGAGGAGGTTTATTAAAAATCTACGATGTTTTCATAAACAAGTTTGGAATAATTTCATAAATTATTTTCGTTTTACATAAATTCTGAACAGACAATGGAAGCTAATTCATATTCTAATTTAGAAAATTTCGTTGAAAACAAAATAAATTTGTTTCATTTAGTTTTCAGTAACTACCATTAGAACAATACAAAAAAGAAAACTAATTATCAAATTGATCACATTTTTTTTAGATTTAACTAATAACCTGGCATGTAATTAGACTAGAAAAGTAATTTCTGAAAGTAATTATTCTTCATTATCAGCTGTCTGAACATGTTTTTCGGGAAATTATTTTAATTTAACAAGAAAATTTTGCAAAGTTTGTAATTTATTGATAAATTCATTTTTGATGTACGCTTAAACGCTTTCTAAAAGACATTCAAAAACACTTAAAAATATATTTCAAATAATTAATTACAAATCAATTATTTCTTATTAAAAATCATTATGTCGAAATTTTTAGCTTGAATAATAAAGTAGATAACATTTTAATGGACCTAAAAAAATCTTTTAAAATAATTCGAAATCTTTTGTTTTCTAGGAGTTTTCTTTTAATTCTTTATTAGTTGTCTCCAGCGACCATTTTATTTGCCTGGAATTTTTTTATACAGGGTGTACATAAAGTCTATCGATTTTTGTGATTTAATGGTTGGAAAACTTTTATATTGCAGATGCAGAATAATGAAGAATATAGAAGAAAGTAACCTGGCTGCAAAACTCCGCATCCGGTGAAACAAGTGTAATGTGATTAAAGACAGATTTCAAAGACGATTCAACAGGCCTGTATTTACAGATAAATCTATTCGGAAATTACCCAACAAATTCAACAGAACGGGCTCACTTCATGATGAAGAAAGATCTGGACGTCCCACTACAACACAACAAAGTGTTGAGTTAGTCCGTGAAGTCTTCGAAGATGACGAACACACGTTGATTCGCAGGGCATCACATAGACTACACATTCCTACCTCAACTGTTCATAAGATTTTGAGAATGGCATTAAAGAAAAATGCCTATCAAATTCAAATCTTACTCGATCTACACGAAGAGTATCCGACAAGAGCAGCTGTGCGTGCAGAATTAAGTGAACAAGTTGAAAACGAAAATTGAATGGAGCATATTCTGTTTAGTGATGAAGCTACCTTTCCCATATGTGGAAAGGTTAATTGGCAGAACTGTCGCTTTTGAGCCACTGAGAAACCGCATGAGTTTATAACATGGGAAAGATATTCTCCAAAGGTTAATGTGTGACTTGGAATAACAAGTCAAAAGTGTATGGCCATTCTTCTCAATTGAGCAAACAGTAACAGGAGCTGCCTATCTGGATATGCTGGATTTGGACCGTCTTTGTGGCTATCAGAGGATGAACATGTATGAGTTGCACATTAAAATATTCTATTGAAGTTTTGTTTCATTTTAACCTCTTCTATAAAATATATAGGGACTTTATGTACACCCTGTAGTTTAATTTAAATTTTAATCTCATATTTATTACAGTATTCCCTCAGCGAAGTATTTTATTGCACGAGAATGCATAAGACTTTTAAGCCATGATATTTTAATAATTTATTCTGCAACGTATGCATAAATTTTCCTAATGGAATTAAATCCCGTGATTCGAGTTTTCGATCAAGAATCCAAACTACAGGATAAGCTATCGCCAGCCAATCATATTAAAATATTTATTCCTCAAAAATTATATATTTACATATAAATTCATGTAAATATCTTAATAAATAAATGGTGTCTGGGTAGATACAGCATAAATATACAAATATTAATCATTATTTATTGCAATAAATTATTGCATTTATTTTCCAGTATATTATTTATTACACTGAAAATAAGAAAATCGTTCTCTTCTAATTTACATAGCATTTATTTTTTACTTGTGTATTATTAAAACTCCAGTATTTATATCGTTTATTTACTAGATTAACCCTTTGAATACGGTAAAGTAATTGAATGTATAATTATTCACATAATAAAAGAGCTTGTTTATTTCTCGAAAAAATTATAATTGTTTTAAATTGCGCTTCCTAAAAAAAATCATCTACGTCATTTTACCATTTTACATAGGTTTTTAACAATCAAAATTGAAAAATAAATAAAATGCTAAAGTGATACACCATTTTGAATGTTGAGTGCGATTCACCATTTAAATCTAAAAGGATAAAAATAAAAAACATTTTAGAAAATTAAAAACTTTATTTTTATTCAATTCTTACTATTAGGTCACACTTTCCCTATATATAATCTTGTTCCAATTTTCAATCGTTAATTAAATACTTTTTATTCATCCACTCAAATTCAAATATACATTTTTTAAACTTGTAGTGCGTAGATGACACTTGATGTTAATACACTTTTATCAAATATTAATTCATTAATTGAATTTTATTAATTTTTAATACTTTAAAAAGAGTTTTAGCAATCTGTGATGAAACTCGAAATCAACAAGCAGTAGCTCAATTGGTAAAATGCGTGGATTTCAGTATTTTTCACGTGAAGGTGAAGAATAGGAGTTCAATTCTTGCGAAAATCCATGATTTTTTTTATAAATTATTTAAGTTAATTGTAATTATTTAGTAAAAAGTAACTAAAATATTATTTTCTTTGTTTACGTAAGTAGGAATCGACTTAAAATGTTTTTGTAATTTACTTGTTTTTTATACAATGCAATAAATATATTTCATTAAAAGTATCAACTGATTCAATTATCATAATCAGATATGAATTTCAACTAGTTTGTCAATCTCATTTGTTATTTTTTCAAAGAATGAGCTTTGTTTCAGTAACCTTTTATTTTTCTCATTAAGTAATAGTTCAAAACGAACGAAAATCGTTTTAGAAATCCCACAAATTATCTTTAAAATGCCTCTATGTTTAAGGTGCGTCATGTCTGAACTTTTCAATTTTTCCCACTGGTAAGTTACTCGATCGCGCCAAATCGATTTCAATGACAGCAAGACTGTAATCTTCATCGCAATTTATGGAAGTGCTTTTCCACTTCATTGAAAAATCGAAACCTGTGATGTGGTGGGATCCTCTAATGGCTTTGAAGGATTGGAGTTGCGAAAAAAACAAATACTTTTCGGATTTCTTCGCAAATCTCAGTAGGCCAATTCGAAACTTAAAAGGGCTTTTATTGGAAAATCCACAGCTTAAATGTCCCAACAATTTTCGATAAACAAGATTACGATGTAAATTAAAGGATACGATGAAATATTGCATTTCATTTTGATTATTTCATTCGCCACTAGGGTGAACATAGATTCGAACCAGATGAACATCGTAAATAAGGCATAAATATTTGCAAATCAGAATATTTCAGACTCTTAGTGAAATAAGATTATTTCCAATAAGACATTTTCTTAGTGAAAATATTAATAATGAAGCAATTATTTCAAAGGAGAAAAGTTAGTGATGTAATGGTAATAGCGAATAAAGAATTTATAGCCAAGTCATATTGGTTTTCTGTAATGTGTTTGTGGTATAAATCATGGATAATTACCTTAATACACGAGTTTCTAGTTGGTATTTCTATCCTTTTACTTAATGAAAGAATAAGAATTAAAATTCATTATACAGGGTGTTCATTAATTATTGTCGGGGTTTCCGTACCTCATAACTTTTGAATAAAAAATATTACGCAAAAACCGATTACGTATTTGTAAATTACAACTCAACGAATTTTATTAAAGATATTAAAAGGTAAAGCTTGCTAAATTTGCACTTTGTAGGCATTCAGATAAGGTGGTTATGGAGATCGTTCCATATCGTTGTATGAGGCATATGTAACTGCACAGCTGATTGTCTCGTTGATTTTCGTGGACTGCGAGTAAAAGTTTCTTGGATGCGATCAACATTTTCTTATGAAGATCTCGGTCTTCCCGCTAACTTTCGGTGGAGAACGCCACCAGTTTCCTGAAATTGTGTTAACCAGCGTCTGATAGAATTATCCAAAGGAGGATCTTTCTTGTACGTGGTCCTGAAGTGACGTTGAGTAGTTATGACTGATTCAGTTTCACAAAACCACAATACACACATTGCTTTTTCTTGCACGGTCGAAATTTTTATTTATGACGTCATAATTACCCAGACTGCAAATGCGTTAAGATCGCATTATTGCCACGTAAAATCCTTTGAGTTGTAATTTACGAATGCATAGTTGGTTTTTGAGTAATATTTTTTTTATTGAAAAGTTATGAGGTATGGAAACCCCAACAATAATTAATGAACACCCTGTATAAAATATTAGTTGAAAGAAAAATATAAGCAAGAATCTGAAAGAATTTCATGCCAATCACTATTTCCAGGATGATTAAAAGGATGCTTGCGGAAATTGAAATCTCAAACTAATAACTCATTAAAAATCTTTATTTGGTGTTATCAAAGTTCTTATCATTATTTGTTTACCATTGTTTCATAGCATTTATGCACGTATGAACGAATTATTTCTAGAATATGCGGGTATGCCGAGATATTTGCAATGACGATGGAAATTAGGCAAGTAACTATCTCATCAATTGCTGATAGTCCATGTACATGTTTGGAATTTCATATAACGACCCTGAAATCTAATCTGGGAGACATACTATGTTTTAGCCTTCATACAAGCCATAGAATATTGATTTTTGAAAATAGGTGGGTTTTTTTTTTGTAATTTTCTCCAAGCTGCCAATAATTACAATTTTTAATAATGATATCAAACGTATAGCATTTTGCTTTTGTTCTTTATCTTTTATTTAATAAATCGGCTTTACAGATAAGTCATTTCTGTTTTGCTTCTGACTCTATCTTTCCTTAATATGCATTATCCTTAATTTATGAACATAAGCACATGATGGCCATTTTGTACAGGAGAATCTCCTTCGACAATCAGCTTACTAGTTTGGATGTCTTCTTATACTTTAAATGAAATAACATGTTTGTAATGTTCTTCCTCTTTAACTTTTCTTGCACATTCAAAATATCAGGCTGTGATTGGCATTTAATTTATATTTTAAAACGATCCTCATGTATGCCACTTCTTATGCTAATGTTTCATTCTAACCGAAGGTCTACCGGCCACCTGCCTTAAGCTGCGTTCCCACGACGCGTCCAGGCATCAAAGGACCCCAAGAAACGGCAAGAGGGGTAAAACGGGGAACTCGTGGCTCGTCTAAAGATTCGACGCGTCGTGGGAACGTGGCTTAAGAGATAACGTATCTTCCTCGTCATCTGGACTGACCGGGTTCGAGTCCTGGTTCAGGCATGGTTGCTTTTTTTGTGTGTGTGATCTGTGTATGAATAATCCCCCCTCCGTAGATAGAGGTTCTGCAAGCGAGTGTGCGACTATCATCTTCATATGAGCTGGAAATCAAACATCCGCCCTTTGGATTCTCAGGGGCATTTACCCTCAGAAGCTGGGCCTGACTAAGGCAGGGGCATACGGGGCAGTTGCTACGGGTCCCAACGTAAGTTGGGCTTCCAAATCGAATAGAAATTTCATTTTATTTAAGTTAGAAATGTAATTTATTAATTTAATATTTTGATTAATTAACTTTAAAATTTAATTAATTAAATTTAAATTTAATCAAATTATTTTATTTATAATTTACGTTTAATTTAAATTTTATGAATTAAAATTAAAATTTAATTAATAAAAAATTATTTTTTATTTTAACAAATTTTAGAAATATAATTTAAGTTTCATTTTTTTCCTTCTTTAATGAATAATCTTCATTACTAAAGTAGGAAAGCCGAGAGGGCCCCCCAAAAGAATTTTTTGCCCCGGGCCTCAACTAGGCTAAGTGGGGCCCTGCGCAGAAGATACTGCTCTCCTTTTTCGCTGCAGAGTGGTCACGACATCATCATCAATCGGGTATTTACATTTTTTACACAAATTTGAGCTGTAAATGAAGTTGAACTGATGCAAAATTCAAATAAGTACAATTACATTGTTGGTTTGAAACGGAACGTAATCATAAAACTAATAAATCTATGTGTATCAAATTGATTTCCAAGTTTCATAAATATTTCAAAAAAGTTTAATTCATAACTCAATAAAAATTCGTCAATTTACAATAAATTGACAAACCTGGAGTAAAATTTTATCATTAATTACTTCAAAGTTAAAACTTAGGAAATGTCATTTAAAACGAGGTTTTTCTATAGCCCTAAAATAATAATGATGAAAAGTTAATATTCTGAAATACAATACAGTGTAAAAATTGCTTTTGTATTATTGTATAAAATTTTGACGGGAAACGGATGAATTTTTACTTCATTTCTAATAAATTAAAATATCGCTTTTAAGTGATATTACCTTAACCTGGATCAAGTGGCAATATCTTTATTTTCGTTTCAGTGAAAACAGATTCATTGCCCAGTGATATTAAATAGCTTAAGTAAATACTTTAGTTAAATAGTTTATTAAAATTTTTAAATTTATCTTTAATAATATTCTCGAAGTTATGGATATGACTTGACATCCCCTCACATTTCGAACTGCAAAAGAATTCTTCCCCTCCTAAATACAGCTTCGTTCAGATGGCCAAAATTCACAGCCAATAAAAAATGGGAGAAATAAAATATTCCTGAAACAATAACCTGAATTTTTTTCAGAGAAAACTGGATTAAAATGAAAATCGTATTAAGGTGCATATTCTTATCATGTAATGTATAAACGACACATCTGGTAGTTTTGGATCCAAAAGTTGTCATGTTAAGTGGATAGAAAACAGACATACCCAGACATTACTCATCGCTTTGGCGATCTAAAAAGTAATTTTAAAGGAAAATATTTTATAAAAATTGTTTTTGTAATATTATATTCTACAAAATTTTGATGGGAAACATCAATTTTTGCTTCCTCATTTCTAGTTAATTAAAACACTACTTCAAGTTTTTAAAATAAAAATTACATTAAGGTGCCTATTCTTATGTATGTGTGCCACATGTGGTAGTTTTGGATTCAAAAGTTACCCAGTAGAATTTCTGGCAAACATACTTACTCAGACATCTGAATCGGCAGTATAAAAAAAGTATTTTTAAAACAGAATATTAGAAAACTACACTTTAACAACATTGAAAAATTCACCCCGAAAAAAAAAGAAATGGAAAAAAAATGAAGAATAGTAACTTCCAACGAAACAATAAAAATATATTTGAGTAGGGTGAGGTTCTAATGACCATTGCACTGAAGTTACACAAGAGGAGGATGGCCCGTTAATTGCTAGAGCGTGGAATGGAAGATAAAAGGCAATCTTTTTCCCTATACAGAAGTAACTGGGATCAAAAGGCAACAAGATAGGAGGCTGATACGTGCGGAAACTTTAATAAATGTTGTGCCTTTCCTGAAAGGGCAGAAAGAGAACCTTCCTCCTGAATTGTTCATGAAATATTTGAAGGGGCAAAGATCCAACTTAGGTGTTATATTGAACAAGCAACTCACATTCAAAAGTTTAATTGAAACTTATTTCAAAAGGTACCGAAGCAAAATCTTCGCCACTAATCTAGCTAACTACTCCGAATCCAAACTATAAAGGAAGAATAAATGGCCTTTTTATAAAACCATGCTCCATTCTTCTTATCAGTTATATTTCTCCTAGATAACGACTTCTTAATCTTATATTTAAAAGCCTGAAATGTCTTCAAAATAAAAAAACACTACAATTAAGTAATAGGTTAAAGTTTTCAAGAGCCCTTACATTACAAAATTAATAAAATAAATAAATTCTCCAAATCAACATTCTTAAATGTTCTTTTAAGAATTGGATCATATTGGTAATGAAATACCCAAGCAAACTGAATCGTCCAAAAAAATGCATATTTAAAGATAACTCTCCTAAAATACGAGGTTCCTCCATACCCACATGGAGCTTTCATGGAAACGAACCATTGACAAAAAATTTTTATTTGATATATTTCAACTCACTGAAATCAATTGCTCATTTTCCTTTATGTAATTTTCGTCAATTTTAAAATGGATCATCCATATATAATAGATAATTGTATTTGTTTCATTATTCATCCTTCAGTAATAATTAGTCCCGATTTGCAGCACATCGAGAACACCACCAAAAGTTATTTAATGCTGCAGATTAAACATGGAATGATATAATTGAAAGTATATTCCATTAATACTAAACATAAGAACTAATCAAGACAACAGTTTCTAAGTTTTATTTATGCAATAGGCCTGTCAAGCAAATGGGTCAAGATGGCTTCGGTTGGCAAGATACATAAGAAGCTAAACAATTAAGTAATTGAAGCGAAGTTTTGTTAATAACGATATATGAAAAATTAGTTTATTTATACGAAAACTAAAAACACGACCTACTAACTATTTTTTCTTGAATCACTTCAACCTTTAACCAATGATGTATAAACATACACCAGAGATAGAAGAAATTAAAATAAGAGCGCAGTTTATAAACTACCAAAAATATATAACCAAAAAATATCGCATAAATCTTAAAGTCTTTATATTGGGAAGAATAAACGTAAGAAGAAAAAAAATGAAAAGAATCTTTGGAATAATCCTCTTTTATAGTAATTGGTTTATCGTTTTAACTTACAAGTAAAGCACTCAAGTGATAATATTTAACTGAAAACTTAGATACATTCAATATCCTTCTATGGCTCTTTCCACTACTTGCGTGTACATGGTTTCGGAAAACTGGTATTTCTATATATATATATATATATATATATATATATATATATATATCGAACACTCAGTTCCAACGAAAGCTCAGTCTTTCTAAAAAATGTATCCCTATTATATTTAAAGCAAAATATACAATTTTCGTAACAATAAGAATTTCCTGAAATAACATATGAATTTTTATATTTCACAATTTAAAAGAAACCATTAAATTAGGAGCCAAAAACTATTGTTAAAAATCGAATACATTGCTGAAATTTACTTTCGAATATATTACTGCAAATCATAGGACAAAGCTGTGCAAACAGCATTTGTTTTATGACGATTATTGGATTATAGAGAGTTAAATTATCAAAATTCATAATCCTATGTAGTTTATCAATAGTAATACATCTTATTAAATTTTTTTTATAACGCGCTTTCATATTGTATTTATAATGAATTAATAAAAATATAATACGTAATGAGTATACATAAATTTTTAATATCTATTATTTAGTACTATTAAGTAGTTTTAGTAAATAGTAGGACTTAGTAACTTAAGGAAAATGAAAAAATTCTATAACAGCATTAAAAATTACTGCTTTTTTTTCTCGAAGATTTAGGAATGAATATTAATGCCTCAGTTTGGAGATATATTACTTCCTGAAGCTCAAATGATTATAATATACACCAATCATATTGGCATTGACACCAAAGCTTTGATTATAGCAGATATTTGATATCAAAGCTTCGATTATAGCAAGCATGACCCAGATGAGACTCTACCTCCAGAATAACAATCCATATAGAAAAAAATTGCATCTTTAAATTTTCCATGTGATTTTTTTATCGTGGATAGATCTTCCGCCTTCATCCTTGAAATGCGTCGTACGCGGAATTTACCATCAATGTGATAAATAAGAAACCTGCATTACCAGAGCTCAGTTTTTTTTCTTATCATCGATATTTAAAATCCATGTCGATATTCTATAACAAGCAAAAACCATCATTTTTTTTTCTCAATTTTTCAAATAAAAAAGCGAGATGTCTGGTTGAAAATCAAGGATTCTTTTTTTGATTGTAGCGTATGAAAGCTAACTCGTTTTAAGATCTATCATGTAAAGTGTATGTATATTTTGTATGATGATCAATAGCCTTATTTTAAGGGTATTTGTTTCATTGAAGTTGTAAATTTTAACTTTGTTTGTTAATCATCTAAGTCTCTTCTTTGAAAAGAAATGTGCACCAGCTTTTCTGTTTTTTGCCATACATTTTTTGAATTACTTGCCATTTTTAAACACTTTACCATTCTTCTATTGTTTAATCCTACAAAATTGGCGATTTTGGAAAAAATTGGAACGGCATATTGTAATATCCGTAATCATGTTATGCATCAAATCTCTTAAATAATATTTTTTTATTTGTCAATAAAAACAAGTAGTAGTCCTTATTAATACTAAGTAAAAACTTTTAAATAGAGAATTCGATTATATCAATTTCTTATTCGCTATTCGTTAAAGATACGAGCCAAAATTTTAATCTGTGGTGTTTTGAATATGGCGATAAATATTATGGGTGACAGTTTTGACACATATGTATACTAAAATTAGCGAGTTTTCGAATTTTCCAAATACGAAGAACGAAATAAAGGATCATGGAATAATTTATTTATCCATCCAAATTAATCATAGTTTTATTGGTCATCCATCAAATACCCAGAAAAAACTATTTATTAAAGTAAAGCACTTTATAATTTGTTTTAGGGCCCCATAATACTTTTTCAACATTCCATAACTATTCTGCACAAAACATTATTTGAAATTATAGAGAATTGAACTATTTGATTATTTCTAAAATAGAGAATTCAACTATTTGATTATCTCTAAAATAGAGAATTCAACTATTTGATTATCTCTAAAATAGAGAATTCAACTATTTGATTATCTCTAAAATAGAATTCAACAATTTGATTATCTCTAAAATATTATTTTTCTTCCATGAACTCATAGTAAACCGAACGCAAAAATCGCATTAATTTCCACAAATTGCCCCAAATTAATTGGACAGAACGGACCCAAGAACAAAGCATTATTTCCTGTAATTGATAGGCCTGTTATCCCCAGAACGAAACGACTGTATCATGTTAGTGAGGAAACGATTACGATGACAGCCGTAATGAAGGCAGCCCAAAAAAAACATCATTCATACCGATATTAGAGGGAAATAGAGATAATAAAAGTCTATTAAGATGCATTTTTTCGGTCAGAAAGATCGCATATAATGCGTTTGCCTTCCTACTAAACGTGATATCTATTTAAGACAAGTACTGCAATCAGAAACTAACAATCAAATAGTAATTTCGAGTTTATTATCAAAATTGCTACTAAATACTTGTATTATTCTCTGAAAAGTGGATTAATTCCTATCCGTCGAATTACATTGCATCTCTAATTAAGCTGGTAATTCTATATAGTTTCGGTATTAGCTTATTTTCCATAGTGTCTAAAGGGTTTCATTCCAATTCAGTTGTATTGAATGCAGTTTCAGTTCGGTATTTATGTAAATAAATGGCTACGTATAATTGCATTTTGAAGCTGGTTCAATTAAACGGTCTCGGATGGTCTGCGATTTTCTTTATACTCCTCTATTTTTTTCCATGTACGTAATATAAAGAAAGTATTGTCATCGTTAAAAAATTTGAAACTGTAATTTATAGAAATTCCACTTTTTTTTAAATACCCTGAGATTGAAAAGTATATTTTTGGAAAATGTACGTCTGTCTGTCTGTTTGCAACAAAAATAACTCAAAAATAACATGAGCTAAACTTTTGAGATTTGATATGCGATCTTGACACATCTGTACAGAAGAAGTCTGTCTGTCCAGCTCATTGAATATAAGTTAAAACAATATTACAAAAAGAAGAGAACTATATGGATAAAATTCAATATATAGATTTATAACTGTAGAATAAACACCCATTTAAAGTTTGAGGCAAATACAAATATGGGTTGTCTGTCTATCTATACTTAAACATGTAAAATTGATTATTAAAAATTTCAATGATTTAAATATATCAAATTGCAGTACACTATGTATCAGTTGTACCTACAATGGCAGTCTTGTGTGAAATTTTAGTTTCAATTGGTTGGATAAAACTCATCTAAAATACAAATACTTTTTTGGATGCTATTAACCTTATACCAGGTAACAATCGCCAAATAACTCGCCAAAGACGACACGATAGATTCAGTAGAAATGTTACATTCATGCCAAAGGTTAATATTCCTTAATTATCGTACGCCAATGCCGTGCAAGGCAATTTCTGAGATAACATCTTTATTGTAATAACCAAGATTTTGATGTTGAGAAGACAACGACCGCAAGTTCCATTTGTTTTCAGTTTGAGTACTACTGTTTGGTTCTTGAATCACCTACTATAACTGAAATAAAAAATATTTTTTGGGCCGAGTGGTTATAAAACTGAGCGCAAAATCTGATGGGATAAATAGAAAATATAAAAGATACCAGGTATTTATAATTTCACTCCAAATGCAGTAGAGGAAATAAATGGATTTCAATTTAAAAGAAGATACTTTTATAAGAGAAAATGGGGGAGTAATTCTGTAACTAATTAGGATTGAGGAAATTTGCATTATATTGATTTTAAAATATTAATTAATCATCTAATATTAAAATGCTTGGTGAGAATACGAAAATTCTTTCCGATTTCAGTAATTATCCGGATAGACAAAATTCACGGTAGAGGACTGAAAGATGTTTATAATTCTACTTTTAATTCTGGTTATTTCAAATATTGAATTGGTCATTAGTCATTCTGTTTTGTCACTCCTGTGCATGAAAATAAATATATTTGGCATAAATTCTTAGCAATTTTTGAAAAGATTGTGTTCTTATAATAAGGATTACAAAGATTTGAAGTTCATTAATGGCGAATTAAAAATATATAGAATTTTATTGTATTAATTAGCCTAATTTAATATAATCGCTGCTCTCCGAAATCAATTTATATTTTCCAAATTATTTGCTTTTTATTGCATTTTGTATTGGGAAATTTTATATCAAATTTGTATATAATGACTATGTATATCTAAATTATAGCGTACACAATTGCGATTGATTACTGTACTTACATTTTTAGCGTATAAGCTAATTTTAGAAATGCCTTTCTTGAAAGAAAAATAATACTCCATATACGCATTAATATCATTCAAATAAGTATTCTTTTTCTTCAGTCGGCTGCCGTATTTGCAATAATAACCCAAACAGGTTTCTCTTTTTGACACATATAATACAATTTAACTTCGCTGATACAAACTTTTTGAGAAGTTTGTTTTAAACCAATCACACCCTGAAAATCTCAAAGCTTTACTACTTTATATCAGTCAGTAATCAATAAATGAATAAAGATTTTTTAAAGTAAAGTCTTTGCATAAATAAAATTGAATTGGGACATTATTTTTCGCCAGTTTGCCCTAAATAATGGATTTGTGGCCCTAATTTACATTTAAACCTCGTAGTTAGGCCTAGAGATGTGTAATGCGCAATTTGAGACAGAGCAGCTAAACTTTAAGACACTCATTTATATATCTTTTTTAAAACAATTAAAAAAATTGAATTTTTTTATCATTCATTAAATTTAAGGCTTCAAAAGGGGAAATATGAAGTGCGTCGTTTGAAAATTTCTGATTGCAAGCAGACAATTAGCGTTTGCTATCAATTTTCACTAAAATGTCTTATAAAATGCTTCGTTTTACTAATTACAAAAACATCTAGTGATTTAAACTATAAACTATACAAACAGAGAGTTCCAGATGTACATCAGAAAAACAATTCGCTTTCTATATACAATCCAATTAACTGAGAATTATTTTATCATGTCTGAACATAATGGTGCAATGGTTAGAGGGTTTTGAAACTACAAAATGAACGGACAGAAAATTTGCGATTTGTCGATTTTGGGGTATCAGTTTCCCTCTTTTATTGTTATTAGAAAATGGCAAAGATGGTTGTCACATTTGGTGACTTATCATCAACAAAAACTTACAATTTGGAGCGCATGTCCGCTATGTACCTGATTCTCGATATATCAGTGCATGCATATTCTCACAGTCACATGACTGTTTCAAACCTGTTAAAATTGGTTAATAACATAAATTAAGACAATGTCTTGAAAATAATAATGTTCTCACGTGATAAGATAAAATTTGAGATAACAGATTTCATTTCTTTTTTATTTTGCTCTGGATTTCTGAGTCTATCCGTACATCAAATATATAAATTTTACTGAAATCAGAAATATTAAAAATAGTTTGAAAAAGACTAGATAAATAAATAAATTACCTATAAAAATTAATCATCAATTATTTTAAAAATTTCATTCGAAATCGAAATTATAGTTTCATTAGTAATTTTTATAAATCATTTAATACACACATAAGTACTCTTAAAATAGAAATAAAAGAGTTTGAATTTCAATGGAGCCTGTTTAGCAAAATTAATTATTATAAAGGAAAAACGTCATTTAAAAATAATTAAAAATTAATAAATTATTGACAAAAATTACGCTTCACGACATTTATTTATTATATATTTTCCTAAGATTTGAAGGTACATTTGACATTTGTATGAACTTTCCATTTTGCATAAAGCGAATTCGAAGATGTTTTAGATAAAATTTCTAAAATAGCACTTTATTTTATTTTAACTTAAAATTAATTAGGAATTAAAGTTAAATTGTACTTCAAATAATTGAATTTTTAATAAAGAATTGCATTTTTATAAATGATATAGAGTATATCTAGATTTTAGAAAAGAATAACTTGAAATTTTGCGATTTTTTCTCACCAGCTAACAAAAATTTAGTTCTGATTGAGTATTTATTGAAAATGAACAATTTCGTAGACCAGTAGATATAAATTTCTTTAAAAAGATCATTCCAACAAATTATTATTTTGAGAAAATTTTGCTATTTAATTAATAAAGAATTCTAGGATGAAAATGAAACATTAATATTAAAATAACGAATTTTGCATGTACTTGTATTACCTAGATACCATTTTTCACTATATTATTTGCGACATTTCTTAGGAGAAAAAAATAAATATCAGCGAACAATGCACACACCTCAGTTGGCACTAGTTTTATTTTAATAATTTATCACTAGCAATTACCCATTCAACACACATCTTTTTTATTTCGGTAAATGATTATAACTGCATCCATTAAAGGGTCGAATAAATAAAATGAGCTGCGGTAAAGCATGGATTGTGTTACTTCATTATATTTTCTTTTAAAATTATATTAATTAAAATATTTAATGTCACTTTTGTAGATATTAAAAAATAAGAATTTTTGAAGCCGTATCCTTTAATAAAGTAAACTGCGAACATATGATATAAAATCGTCATCATAAGTTCGTCATCAATAAAAAATATTTTCTTTAAATATATATATTGTCACGTTTACGAGGCTGAATAAGGACGCTTCGAACTCATAGACACGAGTTTATTAGTAGCTCAACGAACCAAGAGGCTCAGCCCCAATTCCTTATATACTAACAAGGAATAGTCTAGAAACTTAAACAGGAAATTACAAACAGGAAATTATGTAAACAGAACATGCCAGAAACTTCTGGAATAAACAATGGAAATAAATAATAAGTTTTTGAAAAATGAACTTCGAGTAGGCCCGAACCCGCAACCTGCGGTTCCGTAGCCAAGCGTGTTATCCACTCGACCAGTGGGACTTGTGATCCTTCGACTTCGTAGCATTGCTCCCTCCTTGAAGAACAGCGTCTCGCTGTTATAGGCGACGGTTCTTTGCTCGCGATCTTGTGATTGGTCCGGTATAGGATGTAGATTTCCTGGGAACATCAGTTTCCAGAACTTCACTCCGAGCTTCATCTACCCTTGTGTCCTGCTCTGCAGTAGATGCCTCTGAAAACAGGTCTTCTTGAACTTCTGGCGCGTAGTATGGTTTCATCCTTAGAACGTGGACAATGTCCCTTGGCTTTCGTCTCCTAGATGTTGGATCAAAATCTTGGACCTCGTAGGTGACCTCCGAGAGCCGGCGCAATACTTGATACGGGCCAAAGTACTTCTTGAGGAGCTTCTCGGAGCGGCCCACCTGGCGCACCGGAATGAATATCCACACCAAGTCCCCGGGCTGGTACAACACTACACGATGTTTGGAATCGTAGCGACGTCGGTCTTTTTCTTGGGCCTCCAGAGTACGGATCCGAGCCAACTGGCGAGATTCCTCCGCGCGAGTTATTAGCCGGGCGATGTAGTCTGATCCTGCATCCTCGATGGGGTACTGGAACATGGTGTCAAGCGTCGTTTCGGCCTCTCGTCCAAACGTCAGAAAGAATGGGGTATAACCAGTGGTGTCTTGCTTTGCTGTGTTGTAGGCAAACGTGACAAACGGCAAAATGAGATCCCAGGTCAACTGTTCGACATCGACATACATAGATAGCATGTCTGCTAAGGTCTTGTTAAAGCGCTCCGTGAGCCCGTTTGTCTGAGGATGATACGCGGTCGTCATCCGATGCACCACACTGCATCGTTTGTTGATCTCAGCAATGAGCTTTGACTGGAAAACTTGACCTCGATCAGTAATGATGGTTCTCGGGGCTCCGTGAGTTAAAAGAATCTCTTCCACGAAGAATTTTGCTACTTCTGGTACTTCAGCAGTAGGAAGGGCTTTTGTCACTGCGTATCGTGTAAGATAGTCGGTGCATACGATTATCCATTTGTTCCCGTTTTGCGACTTTGGGAACCGTCCTAGCAAGTCCATCCCTATACGCTGGAATGGGGCTTCGGCTGGAGGTATCGGAACAAGACATCCGGGTGGTTTAAACGGCAGAGATTTCCGTCGCTGACACTCTTTGCAATGCCTTACATAATGGCGTACGCTTCGGAAGAGTCCTGGCCAAAAAAACCTCTTTCGTATACGATCATACGTCCGGGCAAATCCCAGGTGTCCAGCGGTAGGTTCATCATGGAAATGGCGAAGGATCTCTAACCGCATCTTCTTAGGAATGACGGGAAGCCACTGTTTTCCGGATGGGTCGAAATTTTTCTTGCATAAAATGTCATTTACTATGGAGAGCCCTGCATTTGATAAATCCGGCGAATTTTCGCAGGTTTTGATATGCTCAAAAAGCTGCGGGTCGTTACGTTGTTCCGAAGCCAAGTCGGATACTGCCGCAACGGATTCGATTTCGTCATCAGGAAGAGGATTTCGGGATAGGCAATCTGCATCAGCATGCTTCCTTCCACTTTTGTGAACAATAGAAACGTCATATTCTTGGAGTCTCAAAGCCCATCTTGCTAGTCGACCAGATGGATCTCGTAGATTGGCTAACCAGCACAAGGAGTGGTGATCCGTCACAATTTTGAAGGACTTTCCAAAGAGGTATGGGCGGAATTTAGCTATCGCCCATATAGCCGCCAGACATTCACGTTCGGTGGTTGAGTAATTCTTCTCAGCTTTAGATAGGGTTCTCGAAGCATAGGCAATGACTCGTTCCTTTCCGCCTTGCTGCTGGACTAACACAGCTCCAATACCGTACCCGCTGGCATCGGTGTGCAATTCAGTGGGTGCGTCTTCATCGAACAGTGCCAATATGGGGTGAGACGTCAAGGCTGATTGTAGATCCTTGAATGAGTCTCTTTGGGCTTGATTCCAGCAAAATCTTGAATCTCCCTTTAAGAGCTCTTGGAGAGGCTTCGCACGCGCACAAAAGTTCTGAATAAAACGTCTGTAGTACGAGCAAAGTCCCAGGAAACTTCTGACGTCGTGTACTGTCTTCGGCCTAGGAAAATGTAGAACAGCTCTCACTTTATCGGGATCAGGTTTTATACCTTTTCCGGAAACAAGATGTCCAAGGATCTTGATCTCTTTACCTCCGAATTGACATTTGTTGGAGTTCAAAACAAGTCCGGCTTCTTGAATGCAGGATAGCACGCAGCGCAGTCGCCGCAGGTGTTCCGGAAATGTGCGAGAGAATACAACTATATCGTCCAAATAACAAAGACACATTTTCCACTTTAAGCGACGTAGTAGATTATCCATGGTCCTCTCGAACGTTGCGGGTGCATTGCACAACCCGAACGGCATAACTTTGAATTCATACAGCCCCTCACTAGTAATGAATGCCGTTTTCTCTCTATCTGCTTCGTCCACTTCTATTTGCCAGTAGCCCGAGTACAGGTCCATCGACGAAAAATACTGAGCTCCTTTCAGGCAGTCCAATGTGTCGTCGATTCTGGGTAAAGGATAAACATCTTTTTTAGTGACCTTGTTTAAGCGACGATAGTCCACGCAGAAACGCCAACTGCCATCTTTCTTGCGAACCAGCACAACCGGAGATGACCACGGACTCTCTGATGGTTGAATTATGTCTCGTTTTAGCATCTTGCTGACCTCGTCGTTGATTACACGACGCTCAGTTGGTGATACTCGATATGGCCGCTGGCTAATTGCTGGGTGATTTCCGGTATCTATCTTGTGTCGTACGTTGATTGTGCACTTCTGGCACTGCGGTCCGCGATGGAAGGTGTCTTGAAAATTTGTCAATAGGTCTTGCATTTGCCTACGCTGCTCGACGCTCAGGGTCGAGGCCAACATTCGCGAGTAGTCAACTGGATCACTGCATTTCTTGGCATCCACATCGACGTACGAAGGCACTTCCGTCAGCGTATTTAAGCAGTCGGGATGCGCGGGTTCGGCATAACCAATGCACATGCCCTTTGGAATGATGCATGCTTGTGCTTGTCCATTAGCCACCCAGAGCGTCGCTTCGTCTTTGACAGAGGAAACTATAGTGGAAGGGACAGCAATTCCTTGGTTAAGGCACAAAATCTTATTCCCCTCAACCATTATATCTAAGTCTTCATGTACTTCCGGTATTCGCACTATGATGCGTTTGAAGGAACGGCCAGGAATAACGAAGTCTGACACCGCATGTAGGTGAAAAGTACGAGGCTCTATTTGTTGGTCTTCTAAAAGTTCGTCAAACATGAGTTCAGCTCGGCCACAGTCCAGCACGGCTTGTGAAGCTGTCAAAAAGTCAAAGCCAAGGATAACGTCATGGCTGCATTTTGGCATTACGGTAAACTGGAACGGCTGTGTTCGGCCGCCTATGGTCAGCTGCAAAACACAGGTACCCAACGGCTTCACATAATTTCCGTCGGCGACTTTCAGGATAACGTCCATTGAAGAGCGGAACATGACCTTCCGCAGTTTTTTTCGGTATGCTTCCGAGATGACGGAGAAAGATGCTCCAGAGTCCACCAGGGCTTTTATGGGCTGGTTACCAATAAGAACGTCGATGTGGTTTCCATGCAACCTAGCGGCAAATGGAGGATTTTGAGAGATCGCGACCTCGCCTCCCGTCGAGGACGCACGGCTTAGTTTTCCTCGCGGATTGGCGACTGGCTGAAACGGCGATTCGGCATCGGCGATGGGGATCTTGTGCGGCGTGTCGGCGATCGTCCTCTAGCCGGACTAAGCGATCTTCTTCTAGGAGGGGCGTCATAGTTCACATCATCCTCGTAAACAGCTGGGGTATAATTCCTCAGGTTGTTGCGTCGATAGTCGTTGAATATGGCCCGGCGTTCCCGGCAGTAGCGAACGACGTGCCCGGGACGGCCACAGTGGAAGCACACTGGACGGCTGTCCGCGGTGCGCCACAGATCAGTTTTTCGTAGGGGTTCACTTCGGGGTCCGTTGATTGGCCTCGTCAGACGTCTGGGCGGTCGTGGAGCCTCGCGTCTTGGCGTAGAAAACGGGGGTCGGCTGGTTGCAACGGTCGCTATGGATCGATCCACCTCCTCCCTGACGATGGCCTCTATAGATTGCAGCTCTTGCTGTTGGTCCTCGAAGGACTGAGCCTTCTGTATTTCCTCTCTGACAATCTGACGAATTAGCGTCGTCAAGTCGGAGACTTCATCAACAGCGGCCATCGGGACAACGTTAGGAAGTCTAGCGAACTTGTACCGCCCCACTCTCTTTTGTCTCATATCTTCTATGTAGATACACCATTTGGTAAAATCGGCCGTGCTTTGAATTTCTCTAGCAAGCAGGGCCTGAAACACATCTTCCGCGACGCCTTTCATTAAGTGGGAAACTCTATCTCCTTCGGACATGGTTGGGTTGACTTGGTTACACAGCCCGAGAACGTCTTGGATGTAGGATTGGATGCTTTCACCTGGTCTTTGTGCGCGGGACTTTAGTTTTTCTTCAGCTCGTCTGATAGAGATTTGGGTGTCCCCGAAGGATGATTTCAGTCCATTCTCGAATAGATCCCAAGATGTGAGGGAGTCCTCGTTGTTTTCGTACCATTGCCGTGCAGTGTCATCAAGGAAGAAGTAAACATTTGCGAGCTTCATGATGTCATCCCACCGATTGTACGCCGACACTCTCTGGTACTCCTTGAGCCACCTCGTTGGGTCTTGCCCAGGTTCACCTCGGAAGCTTGTTGGCTTCCTTGCTTCGGCAGCAATTGTAGGTGTCATCCAGACGGCGGTTTTTGAATCTTGTTCACCTTCAGGGGGCATGATTGTCTCTGAAACGGTTCCCTGAGGTTTTACGTATAGTCCAAACTCAGGTGGCAGTCCTTGAATTCGACGGCTTCTTCTCGCTCGTTCTGGCGATTGCTCAGGATCCGTAATGGCGTAGTAGACGGAACGTTAACTGGGAGGTTAAATCGTACCCGGCGCCTCCACCATAAATTGTCACGTTTACGAGGCTGAATAAGGACGCTTCGAACTCATAGAC
>JAOUZG010026641.1:14366577-14400812 GCA_026289955.1 Argiope argentata | reverse complement strand
ATAAACATGCTGATATAACTGCAAGAAGGCATAAAAAAGGACGAAAAGCTCTTAACTCATATACCTCATAAATCAAACACGTGTACTTGTTGGAATTCGTATAATTGTTGACCTTGACAAGAAAAAAGAGGAAATCTCTTAAAAGCATATGTTTATATCAGGGATTCCACTCGGCACATGGAGTCCTCAATGGCGCATTATCTTTATAATACTTCATTTTATTTATTAAAAAGGAAAAAGTAGAATGGATCAAGAAATAATAGTTTCAACAATAATAACTTCATTCTAAGACAAAACTTTGGAAATTAATTATAATGAAAATTAGTTTAAAATTTTACACACACACACATATATATATATATATATATATATATATATATATATATATATATATAACTTTTGGAAATAATATAAAAATTAGCAATTCTGAGGCAACCATAAATACCATGCGTTTTCTACTTTTATAAAAAAAGACAAAAGTTTTTCTGTTTCCTTTTCGTTTAATATAAAATTTCGTAAATTAGTGATCCTATATTATAAAGTAAAAAATGTACCTTTTATAAAAAAATAGTATATCAAAACAGTTTTATCATAATACATTACGGACTCTTTATTTCCATTTGGCTGTTTTCTATTTACTAAACAATTTTAAAAATAAGATTTAATAATTTTTACGCATTCTTATTTAAAATGACTTGCTTAATGATTATAAAAACGCAGTTTTGTAAGCAATTTTTATTACTTTGATATGTTAAATCTCCGAAACTTTGTGCATTTTTTTCAATGATAATACAATATCTTAGTACTTTTATATTCTAATTAAAGAACAAATATCAACAAATTTAAATTCAATGCAAAATAAAGCTGTTTAAGGAGAGAAAAAATAAACTCAAAATTTTCTTCTTTTTTCATAAAAGAAATATTCACTTAAGGAAATAAAGAGCATATTTTAAATACACAAAATTCTTAAGGACACATTAATAAAAATATTTATTCCAAGACGATTTTTATTTCTTCACGAAAAAATTTAATTGCTTTGAAATCTTATCAATTTTAAATCATCCAACTTACCTTACCTTCTCTCCTTCGAAAAGTTTATTCAGACAGAAGTAAATTTCAGCACTACACCAATAACTCTAGAATGACAAGGTAATAAATTTCTAATCCTATTTCCAGCTTTAATTCCCTAAATATCCAAGAACCACAAGCATATTTCTGTTATCGAATCTTCACGGTAATCAGAAATTCCATTACTCTAAAGACGAGATTGTTTGTGATGTGACATCACCAACGTGATCTTGGAATCTTGAATTCTAGTCTCACCTCGAAATTTCATTAGCCCATATGTCACTATAGTTACTTGATATCATGGTATGTCATCGGCATCTTTCCAAAGCATTCAGTAATAAAGACTTTGCCATCGCATCTATTTGGTTCTAATATGACCATTGAATTTCGAAATGAATTTAGAAGGTAAAATTGAGTGTTATGTGTCGTATGAATATTCAGACGTCTGTCCAACAAAATTAGTTTATTAAACTTGTTCATATAAATTTGGATTGGTATAGTTGTAAATCTGGAGTAAAGTATAATAAAAGGTTTGAATTAGAAGTATAATCCAGCTTGTTATGGTTATAAGATGTTGGATGATTAAAATTTCTTTATCTTTACGAGTTTTATGGTTATTCTATCAAAATAAGATCCATGGAATTATTAAGTAAAATGGCAAAATGACAACTAAAATAAGATACGCCATTTTTAGTCTAGCTTAGCATTTCAAATATTTTTGCATCTTATAAAATATGGTGAAAATAATTCCGAAAAGGTTTTCTTGAATGTTCTTAATATTTATTTTATTCTCTTTTTACTTTAATCTTCTTTATTTGAACCCAAAGAACTGCATCATTTATTTATCGTCGCACTTTAACTTCTTTTCCTTTCTATGATCGGAAGAAAAGTTTCAATTCCCTAGCTGGCAATCAAAAATGAATCAGTTTCAATGCATAGCATAAAATCGTTTGGTACGCTGTATTAATCCTTAAAAATAATCTTCAGTTTCGTGTTTTTTAAATAAATTGCTTTTATTATTATTTATATTAAATCGTAAATGCTTTCATGCTTTCATAAATGATTTATTCTGAGATATTATATAATTACGAGGTTCACTGATAATCTTGAAGTTTGTTAGAGTTTTAAATTCAATATATAAAAGAGATGAGAATCCATTTACAAATGCATTAGAACAAACTCTTTTTGGAAAATTCATACGAATTTTTAAATTAAATCTTAAAAATACCATCATTTTGTCTAATAAAAATATTATGGACTGTAATCCAGTTTTTGTTTGCTTGCTCTCATTCCCTTTTTAATTTATAATTCATTCATAAAATAAAAAAAAAGAAAAAGAAAATGAAATATACGATCACAAATTTCAAGTTACCATGAATGAACATTAATATTTTAAATCATTATTTGTTTTAATTAATTTAAGTCATTAATCACATTAAGCCAGTCTGAAGCAATCACGAAACTTTATATAATTTTTCCATTATATTATGTTCCATTATATTCCACCATTTTTCTAAATATAGATGCAGGCTTAATCTCATAGTCTCGTTATTTTTCAAATCGGTTTAAGCAGGTTAATAACTTAAAATAATTCAGTCAATTCGTAAACATTCAGAAACTGAATAATTAGGAAATTAAGTTGTAACTTTCGTTGGTGATAAATTTTCAAATGTGGCCTCCTCCTGCATTATTTTCTAATAACCCTAAAAGCGAAAAATTGATGCCTCAAAAGTGATACATCGCCAGTTTGTTGCCTGTGTATTTTGAGGCTTCAAAAACCACAAATCAAAACAAGATCTTGTCCTCACCTGATAATAATTAATTCATTCAACTTTTATTTCATAATTTCAATATTGCGTAAGGATTTGTGTAAAATGTTGAGTCAAAACTAAATTACTATCTATATTTTTTCTTATATTTATATAATGCTAAAGCAAACTCAATAAGAAACTCTTAAACTCTTATACGTCAATGTTTTAAAAACCTATTATTTACGATCAAAACTTTTTATCCATAAATATATGCCCTTTCGCTTTTTCACAGTATAAGATGTTGATTTGATTGCAATCGTATTTTTTACTAAATACCCAATTTTTGAATATTATCAATCACGAATTCTTGTTATAACATTCTGAAACATTCAGGAACATTTACCAAATGTTTTTAAAAGTTGCTTTATTTTTATCGAAAAGCATTAATTCTATTATTGTTCATTTTTGCATAGGTTTTCGAAAATTTCTGAAATCGTTTGTGTCGAATAAGTGTTTTTTTTATAACTTAAGTAATTTCATTATATTCTTTTTACTCCAACTACACTCCATGGAAGGAAAAACATTTTTCACCATAGGTCTTTAATTAACTAATAAATTAGCTATATTCGTAGATGCCCAAAGAGTTAGGACTAACTAATTTAAGACTCAGAACGGGAGCGTCAAAAATCCACAATTCCAATATCTCAGGTAAAAGCATCCGAAGTCGTAACGTTTTCTTTTTTTTTCTCCGAAAATCTATGCTTTATTCTTATCCCTATACCATGAAATCAAATCCAAATTGACATTTTGTGCCGTAACATTTTCTTTCTATTTCTCCAAGCATATACACTTTATTCTTTTCACTTATATCATCAAAATAAATTCAGACTGACTTTTTATGTCATAACATTTTATTTTATTTTTCTTCGAAAATCTACGTTTTATTCTTTTCATTATAATACGAATTAAAATCCAAACTATTTTGTGGTGTAACATTTTCTTTGCTTCGAAAATCTATGTTTTATTCTTTTCATTAAAACACGCATTCAAATCCAAACTATTTTGTGGAGTAACATTTTCTTTTCTGTTCTTCGAAAAATCCATGTTTTATTCTTTTTACATACAATGAAATCAAAACCAAATTGACATTATATGCTGTTACATTTTCTTTTCTGTTCTTCAAAAATATACGTTTTATTCTTTTCACTATACTATGAAATCCAATCCAAGTTAACATTTTGTGTCGTAACATGTTCTTTAATTTTCTTCGAAATTCTACGTTTTCTTCTTTTCACTATACCATGAAATCCAATCCAACTGATATTTTGTGTTGTTACCTTTTCTTTTCTGTTCTTCGAAAGTCCATGTTTTATTCTTTTTACTGTACCATGAAATTAAATCCAAATTGACATTGTATGTCGTCACATATTCTTTTATTTCTTTTTTTTTTCAAAAGTATACGTTTTACTCCCTTCACTATTCCAGGAAATCAATTCCAAACTGACAATTTGTGTCGCAACATTTACTTTTTTTCCCCTTCGAAAATCCATGTTTTATTCTTTTCACTATACTATGAAATTAAAACCAAACTGAAATTTTGTGTAATATTCTTAAATAATTCTTAGGAGGTATTGCCACCCTGTTCTATTTGGTCCTTTCATTCCTCATTCAAATACCTCAGAATGCTAGATTTGCATTCAAGTACCACAGAATACTAGATTTGCATTCAAGTACCTCAGAATACTAGATTTGCATTCAAGTACCACAGAATACTAGATTTGCATTCAAGTACTTCAGTATACTAGATTTGCGTTCAAATTCCACAGAATACTAGTTTTGCATTCAAGTACCTCAGAATGCTAGATTTGCGTTCAAATACCACAGAATACTAGATTTGCATTCAAGTACCTCAGAAACTACAATAGTATCTCGGGCTCATAAGTGGTTGATTACAGAAAGAGAACATAGTTTAACTGGTGGTTATTAAGTAAATATACCAATGGGCATCTTTTGATTGTCAGAAAACATTCTTGTCCTTGAACGTGACCTTCACTCTCATGTTTAGCGAGCAAAGGTCACATCACAGGTATTCAACGATCACAAAGAAGGAAGAAAAGGACATTTCGCAGTCATAAATAGGATCTCGGGGGTTCGCCATAGTTTCGTATAATCGATCTTGGGTCCTTTCAATAATGATAAATTTACATCTTAGAAAATGAATGTTATATATTCTTCAAATCAACTACCATTTACAAATTGGATAAATAACAACGGAAACAAAAGTAAAATTCAATAAAAAAAATAAAGATTAAAATGAAATCTGCTATGCATATTTCAATGTATCATGTCGGAATATCATTTCTTGAACGGCCAAGCACCTCGTGAGAGTTAAATTATACTTTCATTCATTTTAACTGTTTTATCGAATGAGTCACTTTAGTATTGCCAACGATGCTAAAAAAACTTTGTCTCTCGCATTTATTGTTTTAAAAAAATATCACAATTCCTATTTATTTCATCTCACATAGCCACGTGCTCAAAATGAGATACTTCTAGGTTTTTATTAGCTGTAGTCATTAACTTATTTTTTTAATCAGAGCTTTTGTGCTATGGTAACGCGTTATTAAAAGCTTATTTTTTGAGAGGCTCGTGCAGATAATAAAATTTCAGTTTTTCGCTTAGCGATTTTTGTCTACCTCATTCCCAAAGTAACATCATGTTCTGGCATGATAAAATTCAATATTCTGCATGAATATTTATGCGTTTTATAACAGTATTTCAGTATTTTATTCATCATGAAAAGTTACGAAGTGTTTTTTTTTAATTCTAAAATGTTTTCGTGACTTATTCTCTTTTTAAAAAAATGCGAAAGTATTTTTGACGTCGAAATAACAAAAAAAATTATTTAACAGCAAAGAAAATCACATAGAGTTTCAAAAATCCGTAAAGTTTCAGGAAATTCATATTTAAATGCACATGAACGATAGCAATTTCCGGCGATCCCTTGATATATATTTCACACGCGATCGTTTTCCTGTTTTGTTGATTCTGGACAGAAGTGACCGTGACCATTAATCTCAAACCCAAATGCTCCATTTTCGCTTGGACACGACAGTGCAAAGTAGATAACTATCTGTGATAAAATATAATAATATTAGCTAAAAGATTCTGCGAGTCGCGAAGAGATTATTATTATTTTAAAACTGATTCTTATGTCACGGAATACATGTGTAGAGAGGTTTTTGTGATATTTATAACACCACAATTTTATTGATCTATTATTATTTAAAAAGCAAAAGTGAAAACGGTAAAGGAAATATCATTATTGTCTTGAATTTTATTATAATTTTCTGTGCGAAAAATCTACAGTCTCAAAATCTTCTCTTTCAATATTTTTTCTCGATTAAGTTTAGTTCCGGATATTCAGGTTAATTAAATTATTATCATGTCAGAACATGATATTGATTTGGGAATGAGGTTTCTGGCTTAACAGAAATCAGTACGCGAAAAATTGAAATTCTATTATCTGCACTAGCATCTCAAAAAATCAACTTTGAATAACACGTTGCTATTACCTTTACAAAAGCTCTGATTAAAAAAAATAGGTTAATTATTACAGCCAATAAAACCTAGAAAAATGTCATTTTGAGCACGTGATTATGTGAAATGAAACAAATAGGAAATGTGATATTTTTTTAAAACAATGAATGCGAGACAAAGTTTTTTTATCGTTTGCAATACTAAAGTGACTCATTCAGTGAAACAATTAAAATGAATAAAAACATTATTTAACTTGCACGAGAACGTGATGCTAGACCGTTCAAGAAATTATTCTCTGACATGATACATTGAAATATGAATAGCAGATTTCATTTTCATCTTTTTTTCTCATTTCATTCTATAAATTTGTTAATTTAGTAACTACGTTATGTGACTGCTTTAGGATTGAATCTTTTCAAAAATGATCAAAAATATTTATATTTTTCTATATTTTGAGGGAAAAATAGGGCGAATAAACTTCAATGAAACAAAAATATGCGAGTTAAAAGACAACATTTTTTTTTCAAAATGCGGAAAGTTGCCTTTTCTTTGTTAAAAGCAGTTATAAAGTAAAAAAATTATAAATTGGAGGCATATCAAAAGTTTTGCTTAAGTTATGCAGTAACTTAAGATATATATCCTCTAGTTCCTGAACTAAAAAAAACTATATTTATATCCATTCTTTAAATATTGGAGTTCAACTGACAAATGACACTGAATTTCAGTAAGTTGAAATGCTAAAACAACTTTCGAATATTTCTCAATGAATAGTTTACCTATTGTCTAATTCAGTAACTGTAGGACATATTAAAAATTACTATACAAATTTGAATGAAAATTATGGATAATATTTATTATTTATGAGGTTTTTCGTCAAAAAATTCTATCAAAGATTAGAATTTAAGAAAATAGCATCTAAAGATATAGGATGTTCTGAAATAAATAGTGATTTTTCAAAAATACATAACATATAAACCGTTAACGTTTTTAAAAAACAGATCTTGCAGAAAATTCAAGTGTTCTAGAGCATAATTTTTATGGCTCACTGTTTTTAAGTTTCAGTTCAAAAAGTTATCGATATATGACGTTTTCGTTCTATGCATTTTTGAAAATTACCAGTCTATTTCAGAACTCCCTGTATAAAATAATATTTAAAATGAAATTTGCTATGCATATTTCAATGTATCAGGTCTGAACATAATTTCTTGAACGGCCAAGCACCACGTGCTCATGCAAGTTAAATTATATTTTAATTCATTTTAATTGTTTCATTGAATGAGTCACTTTAGTATTGCAAACGATCCAAAAAACTCTGTCTCGCATTTATTGTTTTAAAAAAATATCACATTTCCTATTTATTTCATTTAATATATTCATGTGCTCAGAATGGCATTTTTCTATGTTTTATTTGCTGTAATAATTAGCTTTCTTTAAGCCAGCTTGCTGGCACAGAGGTAGCGTGTCTGCCTCGTGTTCTGGAAGCCCCGGGTTCGAGTCCCGGTTTGGGCATGGTTGTTATTCTGTGTGCTATCTGTGAGATGTATGACTGTACCCCCCTGTAAAAAGGGGTTGTGCAAGCGAATGTGTAGAAAAGTCGTACTCTTGGCCCTAGTTGGCGCTACTCAAATACAAGAGATGCTTCATTCGGCTTAAATCTGCTGCTGGGCTCAGCAGAGGGCTTGTCCATGGCAAGTGCCATTTGACACAACAACAACAACTTTCTTTAAATCAGAGCTTCTGCAAAGGTGATGGCAACATCTTATTAAAAGCTGATTTTATAGATGCCCGTGTAGATAATAACATTTCAATTTTTCACCTACGGACTCTTTTAAATGTTCGCCTACGGATTTTTGTTGACACCACAAACCCCATTCCCAAAATAACATCATGTTCTGACAAGATAATAAATGCAATATAAAAATCAGTGTAACTTCAAAAAAGAATATAAGAAACTAAATTTTAGCGATTTTATAAAGAAATCTTTACAAACAATAAAAATATCAAATTAAAAATTAATATTTTTAAGTCGTTTTCCTGAAGTAATCACTACCTTAAAATTAATTCAAATAAGACATAATCAATACATATATTTTACATATTTTTTTTTAATTTCCATAAAAAATATTATTTTATGTTACATATTTATAAACAATTCCAACGATATTCCCTAATACCGGATGAATTCTCATTATCCCTATGCTAATAATACTTTTAACCCTTTCAAATTATGTAAATAAAATGTAAAACGCTGAAGTTTTCCTAACATGAAACCCAAGTCTCGTATCCCAGAAGCGTTTTACCTTAGAGACCAGATTTACTTGAATAATTCAGCAGAAGGGAAGGCATGTTATTTCCAACGTAGTGTGATTAATGATAGTTCGGTCGCCAATATCGATTAGAAGAGTAAACATCGATACAACAGTTACCCCCTTGAGTCATGAGATATATCGATAAATATGTGGATTTTAAATCTGGATCGGCGGGTAACATGGTTAGGTAAACTGAATCTTTCCCACAAATAAATAGCTTATTGAAAATCCGAGTTTTCAAATTTGGGGAGTCGCTTCAGCTGGAGTCTTGGATTACCATTAAATCCTAGGGGACGCGCTCGGTGGAATGCAGTGCTTCGCTGGCTCGCTGAGTTCATTTTAGTGGATTAACATTCCGATTTGGAAGTTACTTGGGAGAAATTTTCGGATAAGACTCCTTACATTAAACGTGACCAGAGAAAAAAGAAATACATACTTAGTCCGGTATATCAATTTTGAAACTCTTTTCCCCTTTTTTAATGCTTCACTAAGGAATGGTATGAGGGACAGCCGATTTCACAATTTATGAAATCGTGAAAACCCTATAATAATGTTTGTTTCTCTATTGTAACAAATACATAACCTGGTTGGAAAAGTGTAGGGCTTGTATTCCTTAGGTCACGAGTTCGAATCCCACCAGGGCAAGACTTTGCGCGTGCGTGTGTGTGTGGCTGACGCAAGTTAAATTTGTCGTGGTCACAAAGTCCTCCATGTCGAGAGTAATACCACAGACGGTACTGGGTCAGAGGTGATCGTTCTCTGTTCCAGAACTAAATTAAGATCTGTAGATGAATGAATGAAAGACATGAATGAAGTCTGCCCCGTAAAACGGATTTGTGACGCGTGGAAGCTAGAAGTCAAATTTCTGCCCTCGGATGCTCAGAGGTCTATGTCCTCAGAAGCTACTGCACCCCATCTTCCGTTGTAAAGCGGAACACAACAACAACATAATTCCATTTGGCTGAAGCTCGCTATTTTGTCACATTTCATACAAGATATTAATACAGTTACTTAAAAGATGGCACAACAGTAAAAATGATTATATAAACTAGTCTTTCTCTTTCAAATTCATCATTTTATCACAAAAATGACTGAATATGTAAATACTGCATAATGGTATGTATTTTTTATTAAAAGCTGTTATAGAATCTATAATAGAATAAGACATTGAAATTTATAACGTTAGACGGAGTGAAAAATATAATCCTCCGTAATTATTGGATGGACAAATGCAAAAATGTGCTTAACGTCAAGAAATTTAGAAGGAGTTTTTAAATGTTTAATTTAACTGAATAAATTTAAACATGCGAATAGTATGTGAATTGAATTAATTTAAAGATGAGTATGAATTAGTTACGATATCATAAGCTTCAAATTTCCCCCATTTGCATTTTTATTAGTGGATTATATCCAAGGCCAATGGGTAGAAGTCTGCATTTTTTTAAATTTTATATTTGTACTGATTCATTTGACATTATTGTAAACCTTATCATACAGTATAATATATATGTGGTATTTTGAAATTCATTTTTTGCTATGTATCGCTATATATTTTAACCCGATTTTAATGATTAGTTTTGATTTCAATGTTTAGAAACATTATGATTCCAAAATATCTCCTTGCAAACAAACCAAACTTTTGATATTTCAAAATATTTACATCTAAGGTATATTACAAATATTTTTTTTTTCATTTCATAAGCACTCTGCCAATGCACTCGAAATTTTCTATTACCACTTTCTTAAGTTAATTTTAGACAGCCATAAAAAGTGAATCTATATTAATAAAAACGCAACTCGAAATGCGTTGCTAAGCGCAAAACTAGAGAACGGCTCGACCGATTCGGCTGATTTTTTAAAAAATGTTTTCGTTAAGACACGAGGATGGTTCTTATGGAGAGAAAAAATTAAAAAACTGCATGGAAAATTGTTAAAATGACACTTTTCTTACTTTCTCGCCAAAAATCTTCATTTCCTTCCCCCACACCAACTAAGTTAGATATCAGGAAGTAATAAATTATGATTTGTTTAGAAAGAAATGCGCGAAGTCAGTTGGTTTTCATTTATAGATAACGGGATATTTAAAAAAGAAAGAAAATAGTTGCTTTTATTATTAGTCTGTATGGATATTTAATCTATGCCTGCTCAAAATAAAGTCTGGGCAGGGAAGAAAAAAAAAGGTTTGTAGAAAGAAAAGAAGAAAAAAAGGTTTGTAGAAAGAAAAGAAGAAAAAAAGGTTTGTAGAAAGAAAAGAAGAAAAAAAGGATATAAAAAGAAAAGAAAAGAAGGGTGTGTGTGTGTCACCATTATTTCGTCTGTGCGCGGCATTTTCCAAACTGTTTTTAAGCTTTCGCATCTCTTGAAAACCAATTGTGTCTTTATTTGTTTAGTGTGTTTACATTTATGAAAATTTGATTCATTATTCTATAAAAACAGAATTTTTATAGAATAATGATTCAACAGAAACCATTTAAGTAAAATATCAATTCTGGGACAACCATTGCTCGGATGGAAAGAGAAAGACGAGTAGTACAGTGAACAGATCATCTGAAGAAAATAATACTATAAATGAATTATATGACTATCAAAATTTGTTTGGTTTAAAAATATTTTGGTGAAAAACCTGTTATGAGACACAGCTACATAATATATTATATGACAATTTTAGCGAGCATTAATACTGGCGAACCGACTGGTCGCCAAAGGCGGCTAGTTAGTTAATAATCTTCAATTAATAAATTTATATTTATCTAAAATAATTCTGGAGGAATAAAAATCCCTCTAGTGGGGCATATCTTCTAATAAAAGTATAATATTAGAAAACAACTAGGCAAACTTCCAAAAGCTGTGTATGGAATCGGTTCATGATCACGTGATATATGTCAAGTGTCCAGCGTTACATTCCAAATCAACTCGGAACCGTAAGGGAAAAAAGCCAAAAATACGTCAAAATACAGCACAATATGGCTTAGGAAGAAAATTGAAAAGACGTCACTGGCATGGGAGAAAATAGCTTAGGAGGGAAAAAATGAAAGAACGGCACAGCATAATAGAATACAGCATAAGTAACAAAAAATGAAAGAATATTACAAGGCGGTAGAATATAGAGTGTAATTAAGTGATATTACTCGCCTTTAGCATTTATTTGGAATATAAAAATCTGTAAAAAAGGATACTGCTATATAATTTGTAATATAAAAGTTCGTAAATATATTTTCATCAAGACGTTAAAACAAAAGAAAGAAAAGGAAATCTTCGATCACCAATTTCAAGTTATAATGTGAGAAGATTATTATGTCATTATTTATCTTATTTAAGTTATTAACCAGTTTAAACATCTTTTAAACAAATCACGAGATTTCTCCACCCGTCTCATCCCCCCTCTCTCTCTATAAATATATAACCCTAATTTTTTAAACTTTCATTTTCAATTTTTCTAGCTGACAAATAAAGTTTTAGAATTCGACCGATTTTGATGTGAAATAACAGCTATGGTGTCATAGTTCTTCGTCAGCCCTTTAAGAACTCATCTGCTGTCCAAGAAGCATATGTAATAATAAAGCATTACCATAAAATCAGGTCAATCTTTTTAAAACGCATCTGCTTTCAAAGAAGGGTACATAATAATAATGCAATACTGGTAAAAGCAAGTAAACAAATATATGTGATTAAGAGATGTTGAGGAATATTGCCATTTATGCTTTTTGTATTGCCTACTTGATTTCGAACTTCAATTATTTGTTGCCTTAATATATTCAAAAACCCTTTACGAAAACAACATAATGTTCTCACATAATAATAAATCTTTAATGACCTAGATGTTATTAAAAATTCGTTACAATTGACCATGTATGAGTTAAAAATCGATATTTTTATCATATTAGAATATTAAACAAATAGAATCTTCCTATATAAAGAACTATATTTAAAAGGTCAATTTCGATTACGTTTGGTAGTATTAATTATAAACCAGAAGAATTCGTTAGTATTAAAAAGAAAAAACAATACTTAAAATTTATTTCCTGTAATAAAAAATAAAATTAGCGCATTTATTTAGATCTCAAAGCACAAAATCAATATTTAAATTTCTAAAATTGAAAAGTTATTAATATCAGCTGTCTTATTACCGTTTTATTTATAAGGTTTATTTTTTTAATTCATTTTATGGGTACAAATTTCCTTGTATGTTATCCTCAAGGACGTGAAAATGATCTACTTTTCTCCTTTGTGTATAAATTAAAGTTAGAAATTTATGTTTATTTTTAATTTAAAAAAATTCAAAAATTAATTATTTTGTAATTTTTTCCTAATTTGAATTTTTCTTAATGTTATTTTATTAACTATCTTTCAAATTTTGCAATAGATTTTCTGTAAAAACAACCCTAATTATTTGAATATTTTCGAATGGAATATTTAAGTTTTTTTAGAAAAAAGTTTTATAAGATAATTGTTTTTCTGTTTTCCCTCTTAAAATCTTTCTAGATCATTTTCAAAAAGAAATAAAAGCATTCTATCTTATTTATTTAGCTTAAACTATTTTTTTTAAATCCCTTTAATACAACTTAAGGTTTCTTATTCGAATGTTTCGTTCACATTTAAAAGATTCCACCTGCTTTTAAACTATCGTTTAAATCGATTTCCATTAAATGACGGAGACCTGCTGCAAAGACCTCCAAAAAAAGGTTTATTCTGATTTGAACTATTTTATAGCACAATGCAGGTGGTTGTGAATTCAACTAAAACTTAGAATTTTATTTTGATAATACCAGAAATTAACCTTCATTAGACGAAAGCTTCTTATGTGTAAAAGTTATTTCAAATGGATGATTTATACGTTAGAAATAGAAATTTTAACAAAAGTTTCACTTTTTACTTGAAACGACTCTTTAATAACAAAAAACTGTTTTCTACATATTCAACTGCATTTCCAAATGCTATATGTTATCTGGGTGCGAAAGAAGAGAGCAGCACCCCCTTTTTCGCCAAGGATAATTTGCGCCATATGTGGCAACCCGATGTTGTCGTTGGAGGATATCTTCCTCCCGGAGATAAAACGCAAGAGCGCGGGGAGTTGGCGATTTTGAAAAGTGCGCCAAGGGGGTGATGTTCTCTACAAATCAACTGTGATTTGTATTGAAAACTTCGATTAAAGGAAATATTTGGGTTTTTATTGTCTAACTTTCTCAGACGCAGTACCAACAGAAGTTTACCGTTATATACTGACAATTACAATGGACATTTCAATAAAAGTTTCGATCTCATTCGGTCAAATCTATCTATTCTTTATTCTCATAATAGATAGAGCGATTCTTCTTCGAAATGCTAAGAATAAAACAAGAGTATTACTGGGTTATCCACTTGCTCCAAATTTGTGTATTCCGCCAAAAAATTACAATTCCGTGAATGTCCCAAATGAAATTTCCAGAACAAGGGTGTCAAAATTTTTTGGACTTCTGCATTATCATGCATTCTATTAGTAACAAGGTTCTGGCTTAGTATTACTGTGTAATTCCAAGTCGGTTTGTTGTACTCCATCTTTTCTTGGAGTACAATCATGTCCATAAATTAAGGATAATTCAGAGTCACACGGAAATTAAACTCTAAAATGCATATATCATCCATAAATTGACTACATGTATATTCGAAAATCATATGCAAATTTCCGGAAGACACCAGATTACACCGATAGCATTCCACACTGTAAGAGAGTTATTCTTTTAGCTTGCAGTCTGATTAACGCCGGACTTTCATACGGAGAGGGCCAGGTATCCGTTACCTCCAATATAACGACACTGCTACAGTGGCTCAAGATTTCTCGTTTGGGTAGGAATTATTCTGAGTTCCAGAACTGAAATGCATGTTCGAATCGGAACCATGATTGGCCAAAGCTACCGGGACGTCATTCTGAAAAACTTATACGTTGGTTTCAGTGAGTCATGGAAATACGTGTTTATGGATGACAATGCCCTTCCTCACCGTGCAAACATCGCAAACAAGTACCTTCTATCAGAGGATACCACATGTACGGACTGGCCACTATTCTCACGGGATTTGAAACCAGTAGAGTATATGTGTGACTTGTTTGACCGACGAGTTACAGCCGTCAACCACCTCCAACAATTCTACCAAACTTCGGAGAGCATTGCTTGGTGAAGGGTATAATATTCCCCAATATCAGATCGACAATTTGATACTCAGCCTGCCTGGACGTTGTACGGACAGTATTGCATCGTCTGGGAGAAATACTATGTATTAGCCATATTACCAATATTGGTTTTTTGTAAATAGATTTTTTTTTTTGTAATTTACTCAAGGAAACAAAAATTCGCAACTTTTATTAATGATATCAAACATATAGCATCTTTTTTCTCTCGTTACCATTTGTTTAATAAAAATGGTGTTGTTGTTGCTACGTATGGCACTTGCCATGTACAAACCCCCTGCTGATACAGCAACAGATTTAAGTAGCGCCAACAAGGGCCAAGAGTGCGACTTAGCTACACACTCACCAAATTCGCTTGCACAGCTCCTTTTTACAGGGAGGCACAGTCACACATCTCACAGACAGCCCACAGAAGAGCAACCATGCCAAAATTGGGACTCGAACCAGGGACTCCCAGAACATAAGGAAGACGCGCTACCTCTGTGCCAGAAAGCCAGCTAATAAAAATGGTATACAAATAAATCACTTTTTTTGCTTCAAACTCTTTCTTTTTCCAGAACTTACATTTATCCTTAATTTATGGATATTAATGTACATAAACCATCATTTGAGACATCTTGTAAATATGGTAAAAATTTCAACCAACTTAAGCAGGCATTTCTTTTTAAATCGGTTGAACTTTATTTATTTAATATGCATGTGTTTTAAAAATATGGAAACATATGTGAAAAATAAAATACATATTTGTAGCCTATTCATATTGCTTATATATAGTAGTGTATCATTATATAAATCTGCCATGCTAATGATATTTGTAAAACATAATTCAACTTCAATTCATTAATCCTCAATGGTTATTTATTAATTAACCAAATGTATTAAAATTCATTTATTCCATGAAATATCGATACAGATTTGAAATAAAATCATGTTATTTTGATAAATCTTGCAAATAAAAATAAAAATAACATATTAAAATTGCATTTCCATAACTGTCTTCGAAATAAAAATAAAACAACTAATTCCATTTTCCCATTTCCAATTTTTAATTTCCATTTATCACAAGGTATACCAACACAGATTCGACCAAAATAAGTTACTTTGATAAATCTTGCAAACAAGAATTTTAAAAATAATAATAACTTATTAAAAAAACATCTGGATCAATTTCTATAGTCCCCTTCTTAATAAAAATAAAATATTAAATCAATTTTCCAGGCATTAATATAAATCGAAGCATATATGATTAAAAAGCAAAATACTTGCAACACAACTTTCTATAAGAAGGACTCTAATAGAATTTAAAGATCAATTGCTTATAATTGAAAACACTTTTCTGATAGTCCTTCTCTTAAATTACCATGAAAAGGGTCTTTTCCATTTTGGCTTCTGAAGCTCCACAAATCTAATTTAAGAAATGGCGAAATAATAGAAAACCGAAATAAGCTTCTAAATTCGAGGTATTAAACATTAAATCAGAAAGAAAGGATCTGAATATTAAATACCCTTAATGCCTTTGCAGGTGACTAAAAAAAAATAAATGCATATTCTTCTACAAAGAACAGAGATAATTACTTATCGGATATATCTAAACAATAAATTAACTAGGGAAATAAACTGATGAGACAGTCTCGTAGCTTCCATGTTTATTTTACCAATCAAAAGAAAGTCATCTTTTCAAGTGCAAGTATTTTAATAAAATCTTTTTGAATTGTGTATTAGCATTTCTTCTTAAAGAAAATAGATGAGAGGAAATGCTTTTGATATTTCCATATTTCGATAGAAATAATGCATGAATGAACTATTAGTATGGGGTGGGAAATGTGAAGAAGTAGAAGGAATATTTTTATTCCTAAGAAGATAAAAATGGTTTCAGTTAATATATTAATCATTAATGTGGCGGTGTTTAAAGGGCTAATAAAAGAATATAGTTGGAAACAAATTTAAAATATGAGTTTATAACAAAATATAAGACAGAAATATAGAATAAACAGTTGGAGGAAAAACTTCTTTGATAAAATAAAGGACAAAAATCTATTAAAGGCAGATGGGAGAAAACTTCTTTGTGAAAATAGATGAAGAGAATCCATAAAAGGCAGATGGAGGATAAACTTCTTTGGGAAAATACATGATGAGAAACTATAAAAGGCAGATGGGATAAATTTTCTTTGAGAAAATAGATGACGAGAATCCATAAAAGGCAGATGGGATAAATTTTCTTTGAGAAAATACATGAAGAGAATCCATAAAAGGCAGATGGGAGAAAACTTCTTTGAGAAAATAGATGACGAGAATCTATAAAAGACAGATGGTATAAATCTTCTTTGAGAAAATATATGAAGAGAATCCATAAAAGGCAGATGAAGAATTAAACTTCTTTGAGAAAATATATGAAGAAAGTCCATAAAAGGCAGATGAAGAATCAAACTTCTTTAAGAAAATAGATGGCGAGAATCCATAAAAGGCAAATGGGGGGAGAGAGAATTTTTGATAAATAGATGAAGAGAATCCACAAAAGGCAGATGGATGAAAAACTTTTTTGTTAATTAGAGTATCAAAAAATATAAAGAAATTTTTACTTTAACCAAATTTGTATCGGGCATAGTGATTTTATGACTACTCAGAACAAATTTTGTTGGCAAGATCGTAAAGTTTTCCATTTAGGAAAATGTAGATAATATTCCATATATTATCAAAGAGTGTGAACTTTGGCTCTGTGAGCGTAATAGTGGAACTAATTGTATTGAAATAAAACTGAAAGCCTTACTTAAATTTCAATTTTTCAGAAACAATATCATTCCAATTATCTGAATGGAAACTGTTCACTAAAGAACAAAATAATAATTATCAGCATTATGCTTTGGATATCATTATGTTAAATGCTATACTATCTTATACGAATATTAATATAATTCTTTCTATTTTTATATTACCCAATCCTACTTTTTTTTCTATTTACAATCTAATTCTACTCTTTGACATTACCCCAGTATAAATAAACCGGTTTCCAAGCCCTGGTTTTGCCCTTTGGAGACCAAAAGTTTTCTTCAGTACTTTCTCTACTACAGGATTTATTTGCGAAGGATCTTCTTTTCCCATTTGGGTTCTAGTAAGAGAGGTTTAGATCTTATTTATAAATATGAGTCCCTAAAGCACAAACCTGATTTAATCCTGATTATTTCTTTTTGTTTTGAAATATGATTGGGAATCTAAACAGAGAAAACAAAATTAGATCAACCATTACAACAACAAAAAATCAAGCCAACTATTATGCCCAGATAGTTTTGTAGTTCCGTTTTTTCATGTGATAAACCGAACTTGAATAATACTAAACAGAAATTTAAACACTTCACAAAAACGACATGATTTTAGATGAATACGAATTAATATCTGTTATGAATCATTTAATATTTTATTATTGTATTACCTTAATTGTTTATTTTATTTTATTTTGAATTGCTATTCATTCGAAAATATCTTGCAGGTTATTGCATATGCTCATCATTTTAAATAGCGTTATTTTATATTTTAGTTGCAGAGTTATTTTTAATAAGCATGCATTTTATTCCAGTTTTTGTTTGTATACTAAAGCTTTCATTCCGCTTTTGTATCATTTCAAAATGAATTAGTGTTATAAAATACTATCTGTTAAGTATATATCATTATAAAAATCATTATAAAAAATTCAAAACTTTTAGCAGAAAACTATTTAAAATTGAATTTTCCATGTTTGCTTTGAATGAACTTGATTTAGAAAATTATTAAATGTTTAATTTGGAATCTTATTTAAGTTGATTTCAGACCTTATAATTGCCCTCTAATATAATCTAGATAAATTCAAGTTAAATTGATGAATAATGTTCCTGATGACAATCAATACCTCTAATTATTTTCGTTTAATCTTATTTTATTCGTTAGGGCAAACAAAAAGTATAAAATATCGAACTTACATGGAAACAGAAAGAAACGACATTATAAGTAAAATGCCTTCATAAATGTTCCTATTTTGTAAATAACCCCTATTTCTTCATTTCGAAAACTTTAATCCTCTGAAAGATAAATAAAAAGTAAAACATTTGACAATTTCAGTTGTTATAGTATAAAACTGCTGGAAGAAGTAACTAAATATCTTTATTATATGTAATATAGTTCTTTATTTCAAACATCGCAATGAATATTTAAATCTATAAAAATCTTAATGCTTTTTTTATAAAGTTTTGAGCAAAAACGGTTGAACAAAATAAAATTGAATTTTACATAAGGAAAAATAATTATGGGCTATGCGTGGAGACAGACCTCTTAATGCTTAGCGTTAAATTTTAGGTTTTGCATTTTCAGCATGAAAATGGCTGAAGAAGGAAGAAAAGTTTAGCTAAAAAGAAAAGTTAAAACAAAAAAGAAAAATGAAAAGTACGATCACAAATTTCAAATTATCATGTGAGAATATTATTATTTTAATTAATTATTTGTCTTAATTTAAATCATTTTAGTAGTTTAAACCAGTTTTCAAAGGCAATGCAGGTAAAAGCAGGTCAACCTTTCAAAAATGTACCTGCTTTTTAAGAAGCATACATCTTATACTATAATACGAGGAATGGTTGTCAAGTCAAAAATCGCCCCAGAATTAATAAACTCCGGTAAACTTGGGGGTCTGGGGTTTTTGGCCACGAGGAATCGATTGGCGCCGGTTTTGAAGCGCTACGGTTGAGCAGTTCGGAGTTACAGAAAGGATATTTTTATATGTTTAATGCGCAATAATAATTTATTTTTTTAAATTTGAGTTTTTGTCAATCTGATGGCAACATATTAATAAGATAATTTTTCCCCTTTTACTCGTAACGCAAGCTTGGAGCTTAAGTTTTAATTTTATCTTATACTATAATACGAGGAATGGTTGCCAAGTCGAAAATCGCCCCACATTTCCGACATTTCAACATTCATCAGAAAAAAATAAGGATAACTTTGATATTTTTACTAAATTTTCTTTCAAAAAAGTACGATTCTAATTCCACTGCTTTTTATTAAGGGAAATTTGTTAATGAAATTTTGAATTTAGCGCTCGTTCGTTAACTAAAAAGATTCGTTCTTTTTGATTCGTTCAAAATTCCAATTTCCAAATATTCAGATTTCCAAAAAAGCATTTAAGGAACTGATTTCGATTTCAAATCACCGTCAACAAAGTCCGACATTTCAACATTCATCAGATTTCAAGCCACATTTTCAACATGCAGAACGCACCTCTACATGAAATTCTTCAAGGAGCCGGAATTTTGGAACAGCAAGCGATCAACTCAATTCTACCCGCAAATGGACAACTAGAAGATACCGTCATTGTCAGAATGCTTCTCCATTACAAATTACCTGTTTTCTCCGAGCGGAGCTCGGTCACCCGCTGGTAATAATAATGCAATACAGGTAAACATGGTTTTTTTCTGCATTACTTAATAATTTCTCTGCCATCTCTACATAAAAGAAAGAACAAAACATGCTTCGTACTTTCAAAATACATCTGTAAGGAACGTTGTTTGTTAACTCATAATATAATTATATTAAGCGTTTTCTCTTTCAACATCCAATCAGTTCCAAAGGCATACACTCTTCTTTTGATACCATAATCTTCGAAAGAGTGACCGAACAAACGTGCACCTTGCGTATTCGATTCTCGAAAACATTAATGTGTTCGAAATAATTGTGCATTCTTATGCAGTAATAATATATTAGTTCAAAGCCGATTTTGCTTTATAAATTTAACAATAACGTTTTACTTATTACATGCCGTTTTCAAAAGAAAAATTATAGCCTTGAATTTTTCTGCTAGATATTTTTTTATCGCATGATCCTTTATCGATATCTAGATATCTCATTAGTAAGTATTGACCCACCTCCGTATCGGACATACACGTTTTACTTATAAATATATCATTTGTGGAAAGATGAAACCCATGTGACATGGATGTTGTACTGATTTTACTGTCAAACACATTCTAATTGAATGTCCAGATTTTAAATCGCATCGCGAACTCTGTTTCCAATCATCGTCTCTAATTATGCTGGGCTTGGTGGGGGAAAACTACCACCCAAATATTTTTAAATTTTTAAGAGCTATCGGTTTTATCAACTGTTTTTAATACCTTTTTTGCCTATCTTTTTTGTTTGTTAAATGCATTTTTAACATGTTATTTGCATTTACATTGATCCTTATCTCACATTTTAATATTTTTACCTACATATTTTATGTTTTAACAACTTACTCTTGCTTTTAAATTAGTGGTCTTTTAAATATCTGTCCTTATTTTACAGTATGCTTGGCGCAGTATAGCCAAATATGGCTCTTGTGCTAATAAACCTTACACACCAACCAACTTCTACTTTTACCATGTTTTTAGGGCACCTTTTTGAAACTGTTTGAACTTTTAGCATTGATTTTAACTTTTAACCATATACATGGCGCAGTTTGGCCAAATATGACTCTTGGGTCAAAAAACCTTAAAATACCTACCTACCTATCATTAATAAGTAAAGATGTCTTAATTGATTTAAATTGTCTAAATTCTATAATAAATTTACTCTAATTGACTTAAGCCTACAATATTTTGAATTATTTCTATACCATCATTAGATGACCAAATCAGTCTCAAAAGCTCGTATGACAACAAAAGTTTCTTGAGCATAAGTAAATTTGTATGAAAATAAAATATTACACACGTTCATTTCGAAATGAAAACACATCATCAAATTAATATTATTGAAAAAAATATAATTAAGCTAATGCTAAAGTGATAAGACTTACTGAATTAGAAGAAACGATATTGACGGGCTGTTCTGTTTTGATAAAGTACTATACAGTTTTTCAGATTTCGAAACAAATGCCTTGAGTTTAGGCAATGTTTATAAAAGAAACAGATTATTTTAGAAGAAATTAGATAAAACAATTATTTTCAAATAAAGTAAAAAGAAATTCTCTTTTCCTACTTTTGCTATACATACATAATCGTCAAACTTTTCTGGTTTTCATGAATAATAATTGAAGACTATAAAAATATGCTTATTTGGAAATAAATTCGGAATATAGATAAATCAATTTGAAATTAGTAAAAAAAACTTATTTTTTTGAATTTTACTAATTTAAAGTAAGCGATTTCATCATCTTTGATATTATTACTGTTTCTGGTATTATCCGAGATCCATCTTCCGTCTCCTTGCCAATCTTCATCACTGTGTATTCAGTTAATGAATATTGTGCATGAAAGTTTAGAATAATTTTTCAATTTTTTATGACTGAAAGCTTTTTTTGCTTAAGATTTAATTAGCGCATCAAATTACCAAACTAATTTAATCTTATTCTTGCATCATTAATTAAATATTGAATTATAATAAGCCCAAAAAGAGATTAAAAAATTAATTAATTAAAATAATTTAATTAGTTTAATTAATAAATACGTTTAATTTTCATTTCTGTCATTAACTCATATCTACTACTTATTCAGCTAAAACTACGTTCTTTGTATTCTTTTGACAAGCGGTACTTTAAAATTCCCACAGTATAAAAAGGTTTAAATACTGCTGAATCCAAAAATTTACAGAAATTTAGTGGTTTAAATGTGGGTGTCCCTAAATATATTGAAATCATTATTTATTGCAACGAAACCGGATAAAAAATTTGGGCTTAATTCATGTCACTGATGTCAATTTTTATCGAATTTCAACGGACATTCAATTAAATAACAGACTAATTCGTTGCAATTTCTTTTCGAAATTATTGATTATTTGCAAAAAAATGAGAAATTTAAATGAATGAATAATTCAATTGTAATTGAATCCCCAGAAGAAATATGAACTAGTTCCAAATTAGGAAAACGGATTCTTAACGAATTTTGGAAATAACAAACATCAAAATTGCTCAATTCTTAAGGATCTCTGTTCGATTTTTAGCTACCTAAATAGTAAATAGCAAACTACTTCATGCAATATTTCAATTGTAATTGAATCCCCACAAGAAATCTGAACTTATTCCAAATTAGTAAAACGGATTCTTAATGAATTTGGAAATAACAAACATCAAAATAATTCAATTCTTAAAGATTTCTTTTAGATTTTTAGTCACCTGAATAGTAAACATCAAACTACTGCGTGCAATAATTCAATTGTAATTGAATCCCCACAAGAAATCTGAACTTGTTCCAAATTAGGAAAACGGATTCTTACTGAATTTGGAAATAACAAACATCAAAATAGTTCAATTCTTAAGGATTTCTTTTAGATTATTAGTTACCTGAATAGAAAACAGCAAACTACTTCATGCCCATATTCCTAAAGCAATCTGAATGGGTCACTTTTATACAAGCGAATAAAATCTTTTTAAGCCCTTTCAACTGCATGGAATGAAATTTCTAATCTCTGACAGAGCTAGCACTTCAGAATTTACTAAATAAAAAGTATAGTCTCTTTTTTACAAGGCAAATTTACTTTTGGAACTTTATTGCGCCCTCTAACTTCGAAAGTTGTTAAAACTTTCCAAAAGTTACACAACCCTGGTGCTAATATAAAGTAAGTTATATGGCAACTCTTTGGTGTGGTGTTCCATTTATTCCTTAGTAAGAAGGTTGATTTATTTCACAACTCTTTTTATGATATAACGGAGATATTTGAAAGAATTTTATTCCGTGTTTTTAAGTTGGGAATCCTTAGTATGAAATATAATAATACAATCCTGAGAAGAAGAAAAAACTAGTCACCTGATTTATGTTATTTAATATTTAAAATGCCTATAAAATCTTTTTCTATTGATATGTTAAAGCTCTTACCATTCCCAATTATTTCATCAAATATCATCAAAGGCAAATGCTGAATTATTTTTATTTAACATATTTTTACGTCTAATATGCTTCAAAAAGAAACGATAAACAGAGTGGTTATAATATTAAAGTTTCACTTTAAAATTGTCATAAAAGGAAAACTACTAGATCAAATGTTATCAAACTTGGTAATTGTTTAAAGGTCATGGAGATTTCTTTTCCACCAAAAACAGTTTAAAAATTTACCACCAGGGAAGGAATAGTGTAGTATGTAAAATTGTTAAGCAAAATAGAACATGAAGGAAAACATCGGTTTAAAATATGTTTAATCGTTTCTAAAACGTATTGCAAAGCATGTTCTATTTGACATCAACATTTACTGAAAGCAAATTCAATCACATCACTGCATTCTGAACTGTAGTCTTAAAGTCTAATGAGGAATGTTACTCCAATATCGTTGTATAATATCTAACAGTTCCGTAAAATCAATAATATTATCACCATAAACAGTGCCGGTGTCCTGACATATAGGTAGGGCGTCTTCCCCAAGAACTGTAAGTCCCGGTCGGGCATGGTTGTTCTTCTGCATTCTATTTGCAAGGTGTATGAAAGTGCCCTCCCCCTGTAAGCAGAGTCTATGCAAGCGAATGTGGTGTGTGTGTGTGTGTGTGTAGCTAAGTCGTATTCTTGGCCCTAGTTGGCACCACTTCAAAACCAAGAGACGCTCCTTAGGCTTAAATCTGCTGCTTCATCAGCGGGGGGGCTTGTCCATTGGCAAGTGCCATAAGTAACAACAACAACATTATTATCATACAATATGCAGTAGCGCGTCTTCTCCGAAAGCTGAGCATCCCAGATTCGAGTCCCGATTCGGGCATGTTGTGTGCTATCTATGAAATGCGTGACTTTGTCCCCCCATAAAAAAAGGTCCGTGCAAGTGACTGTGATGAGTGAGTAGCTAAGTCGTACTATTGGTCCTAGTTGGCGCTACTTCAGAAACAAGAGACGATCCTTAAAATTCTCTGATGCCTCGGCGAAGCTTGTCCAGGGCAAGTGCTACTAATAACAGCAACAACAACAATAACAACCATAAACCATGCTTTTTTGATAGCACATACTGAATATGCTTTACAAACACGTTTCACAGACGTTCAAACATATTTTAAACCTAGGTCTTTATGGCTTAGTCAACCAGCATATTTTTTCAGAAATGCTCTTATTGTTTCTCCTTCAAACTACACTGATTATCTCCGATTTCTCTTGGATCATATTAATTCATTATCTTCTAGCTACCATCATCTTGATTGCAGAATTTAATTATGCATCCTAAATAAAGATAACCTTGTATGATACATTTGGAAACTTTTCCCATATCAAATTTCGTATCTGAAATCGGGTATGATTAAGCAATTTCTTCGTCATGACCTTAATAGTTATTTTATGGTTATGCCATTAATTGGAACAGAATTACAAATCATTATCTAGTTGAAACTAGACAAATCTCGAAATTTTAGGTATTTTATTCTTTGTTTTTTATATGTTCTGCTTAATATACTTATTATGTTTCATATCTCTTTGATGTTATAAATTTATTCTACTGCCTTCTAACTGCATTTATCTTAATTGTGGATTTTGGCAGTGTATCCTAAAAAAAGTATGCCTTGTTAAATGCATATAGAATCTTTTCTATTTGAAATCTCATCAATGAAATCGTGTATGGCTAAGCAGTTTCTTTGTCATGAGCTTAATGTTATTTGAATGCATACACCACTAAGTTGAACCTGAACAGCAAATTACTACCTAGCTGAAACTAGACAAATCTGTTGTTGTTGTTACTTATGGCACTTGCCAGGGACAAGCCCTGCTGATACATCAGCAGATATTAAGCCGGAGATATACGTCTCATGTTTTACAAGAAGCGCCATCTAGGGCCAAGAGTACGACTTAGCTACACACGCACCACAACCCTTACTAGACAAATCTAAAAATATTAAGTATTTAATTTCACATTTTTCGCAGCTTTATAAAGAATTTTTCGTAGATTTTATTAAATTTCAGAGTTGAAAATAAAATTACAAATTTAGAGACCAAACTAAATATAATCGGTTTTAAAACATTTTGAATTTATCCACAGAAATAATTTTAGTACTCTATGATAAAAAAAAGGAACATTTAAAAATTCGACTTCCTAATATTCATTTTTGTTCTAAATAGTTGTTTGCCACAAAAACTATTCCATTTATACATTATATTCTAGTCATCAAAATACTAAAATATCCATTTTAGCATATCCATTTTCAGTCTACTTAAAGAATTTTATGTCAGTTCCAATTCAAAACTAAATGCACTTTTAAGCAAATAAAAATCCATTACAAATTTAGTGAAAGCATTTGTTTTATGCTTGTCATAAAATAAATATCTGTATAGCAAATATTTCAAAAGGATAACTATAATTTATTATTAATGTACAAAAGCGACGATGGTTTTCACTATGCCAAATCACTGTTATAATGTTAAAAACCAGTAGCAAAACTGTCAAATCATAAAAGGATTTTAGTATGAATATGACTTTTGATTTCATCCCTCAACTAGAGTAGACAATAATAATCTAACTGCTTTCAATTTGTTTTTCCACTTCCATTTGTAATTCAATGCTTTCTTTATTTACATTATTCTGTAACCAAGGTTAGTTTATTATGTCATCTTTTCGCGTCTTTATTTTTGTTGATATAGTTTGTACATTGCATTATATAGAATTACAATCATGTCTTGTGAGTCTTCTGGATTTTGTTCATAAAGCTTTGTATCTATGTTTGTTCCAGTAAATTATATTTATTATGTTTGTGTACTAACATAGATTTATGGTGAACAAACATTTTTATGATGATTAACATTTTTATGGTGAATCATAGTTATGTAGTCATTTGAATGTTTATATATTTTTCATTATGTAAAAAAACTATTGTAAAGTCCAGCAATTTTAGCATCCCTGCTAAAATCACCCCCCTCCCTCAATACCACGCCACACCAGCGGGAGAAAGTTTGGCCATGACGGATTTAACATGCAACTGACTTCTTTACGTGAGGGTTTTTCGGTGGAATAAAGTCTCGAACTTGAAACTCTACGATTCATGAGCCGAGACCTTACCACCAAGCCACCACGAACCCCATATTTCACTGGAATATCTTTTCTTAACTTCGTAATATAAATAATCAAACCAAATAATAACTATGGAAAAGTAACTTTTCGAACTGACAGATTCAGAATTCAGATTCTGTCACCTTCAGACAGATTCAGAACTTTAAATACAGATTTACAATTCTGGTACATTCTACACATCTAATTTCCTTCATTTTTGTTAGTTATTCTTTTACAATATCTCGCTCACATTGGCAAGCACAATTCCAAAACTGTTTTTAAATTTAAGTCTTAGGAAATGTTAAATCCTGTAATTTCCTCAAAATCTGAAATTTTCAAAAAAAAAAAAATTCAGCGACTATGATTTGTTTTTATGTATATTTCTCTAGTGAGAAAATCAAATCGTTATGCAATAAAAGAAGATTAGGAATTTGAATTAATTAAGTTTGCATAATGTATAAATTAAGCTCAGATATATGTGACATATTATATATGTTTAACTCCTTTAGTACTAAATAAGCGTGGAATATTAGGTATATCTATTTATTCAATAGAAATATATTAGCCTCAAAACTCATTCTTCTTAGAAATTCGACCTCCTTTTCTCAATAATCATTAAATGAACGCTATTTAATATCCTCCGTTCTATATTTTGTCGACTCAGCTAAATTTTCTCGACTCCTTTGAGAGAAGCGTTCAGAGAATACGAGTGTTCACTGAATTACGAAATTCGCTTATGAATGAATCATGGCAGGATCTTATTGAACGAAGCTGAGGCTTGTCTGCATTTTCTGAATCCTGTAAAGAGCGTCATGTAAACGAGCTTAATTAAACGAGAATGAGGTATGAATAAAGCACTTTTGTTCAGGATCGTGCCTCTTATATAGATGCCGATAGCGTCTTATTTTCCTATGACGCAGGTAAAATACCAGTACTTTATAAATAAAGTAGGGAAAAAAGCCTGGACTTTCAATGTCTTGAAAAGTTTTTTTTAAACTTTTATTTATCATACATTTTATAATTGGCTTTCTTTTTCGATGAAATGATTCACCTTGAATATTGGTTGTATTGAATTTTAATTCAATATCAGTTTCATCTAAAGTTAACGCTTTTGATTCCCTCAATAAAATATTTTTAAACATTTGTTTATCATGCATTTTACGACTGACTCACTTTTTAGATGAAATGATCCGCCTTGAATGCTGATTAATAACTGATTGTATTGAATTTTAATTCAATATCAGTTTTATCTAAAGTTAACGCTTTTGATTCCCTCAATAAAATATTTTTAAACATTTGTTTATCATGCATTTTACGACTGACTCACTTTTTAGATGAAATGATCCGCCTTGAATGCTGATTAATAACTGATTGTATTGAATTTTAATTCAATATCAGTTTCATCTAAAGTTAACGCTTTTGATTCCCTCAATAAAATATTTTTAAACATTTGTTTATCATGCATTTTATGACTGACTCACTTTTTAGATGAAATGATCCGCCTTGAATGCTGATTAATAACTGATTGTATTGAATTTTAATTCAATATCAGTTTCATCTAAAGTTAGCGCTTTTGATTCCCCCAATAAAATATTTTTAAACATTTGTTTATCATGCATTTTACGACTGACTCACTTTTTAGATGAAATGATCCGCCTTGAATGCTGATTAATAACTGATTGTATTGAATTTTAATTCAATATCAGTTTTATCTAAAGTTAACGCTTTTGATTCCCTCATTAAAATATTTTTAAACATTTGTTTATCATACATTTTATGACTGGTTTCTTTTTACGATGAAATGCTCTGCCTTGAATACTGGTTGTATTTAATTTCAATTCAATATCACATTTTACTAGAGTTGAGGCTTCTATTTCCCCCAACAAAGTATTTTTGAACATTTGTTTATCGGGTGTGTTCAGCTTTTTCAAGATTATAATTCTGAAAGTTGCCGCTAGAGGGTGACACAAGAAACAAGGAATTGCTTTAACAAAAAAAATGCTTTATTCAATAATTATTTTAGTTTATTTTAAGTCTTAATCTATTCAATAATTCCTTATTTATTTTTTCTTGTAAATCTTTATGTTTATTTATTTAATTTTATTCTCTAAGATTCTATCCTATTCAGCAGTTGTTGATTGCCCCTACTCATGTTGAATATATTAGAGATGCTGTTGGTGAAGTGTTTACGTGGCCTTTGAAATAAAGTCGGGTTTTGATGGATTATTGAGGTAGTGATTCTTATGTGTGTTTCTGGTGTTTTTCCTAATATGTCTAGCACCAAAAGGATACTTCGTGCTGTGTTTGGAAGGAACCAAATTCATTAGAAATGACAGTAAGTATTTAAGTGAACGGTTGGATTAAAAGTACACAGTCCGCTCCTTATAGCCGAATCTATTAAAATCATTCTCCAGGGTCCAAAAATATTACTAATGGTGTCAAATCCCATGACGTCATAGTACTATTGAAAATTAAAGTATCTGGATAATCTATTCCAAATTTTATTTTCCAATGTGGTAATGTAAGTCCTCTATCTGATTGCTCATGAAAATTGTTATATAAAAAAATAAACGAAATCTTATTTTCTTTGCATTCCAAGAAACATTTTATAAAACAATGACTTTCTTTGAAACAATAAAATTTATTATTGAAAAGGACACACAAATAATTTTTAAAAAATTGTAATGTTCAAAAATAATTTGCATTATAACTCAATTATTGTAATTAAAAAGGCATTTCTCTAATTATAAAATTATGTGCAAATCTCTTTCGTGAAATATTGTTTTGGAAGACACCACGGAAAAACTCATTCCCGATTAATTTTATTTAATTAAAATTATAAATGCAATTTAAAAAAAATCCTCCCAAAGAAAAGATTTTTACTTTTAAAGTATATCCTTACCAAATTTGATGACTAAGTCAAACCATTTGTCTTGTTTGATAACCAAGAGCACATTTTCATATCCAGAGATTTTAATGTATATCATTCCACCGAAAAACTCAGAGGATAGATTGCAGACAAAAGAAAGAAAAATTGCAATGAAAAATCACAATGATATGATGAAAATTGAGAAAAAGGCTAGAAAAGTCCAAGTACAGAAGACATTATCAACCCACTTAATGCACGCAAGCGGACAATAGATAATCCACATGCCAGTGTACCTTGAGAACCTCAACAGAGATGTGGCATCAATGTACGAGGAGGAATAATCGGTGATTAGCTCGCCTTCTATTCAGACGATCACTGCCCGAACATCTGAATAGAGCAGCTTACTTCCTATTCAGCAGAATTCCGAAACCTGGCAAATTGTTCCAGCTATGTATCAACAAGGAAGGTGTATCCTCCTTGAAGTTTTAGGACATTTTATTTTGTTGTAAGAGATGTTATTCAAATAAATATATTTCATTCATTCTTCGTATTATAATATCGAAATGTAAAGTATACTGGTACTTACGTATTATACCGTCTTCGCCAACGATCGTCAACGGTTTAGTAACTTTTTGGCGACGGATTTAAATTTGGCAATAAATATCAACGGATTACACCAGTGCTGAATTGCCATAATTGGTGATTTAGCAACTTATTGGGGATTACTTCAAATTTGGCGATAAAGTTGGACGTTATAATACGTAAATACCAGCATACTATCATCTCAATGTTCTATTACCCTTTTGGTTCCTCTCATGTTCATCAACAACTCTTTGAATAAAATGTTCAACATTAGAACGTTTTATTTTGTTGGAATAGCTGTTATTCAAATAAATATTGCTTAAATTCAAAATTTTCTAATCATATTTATTCTAGAATGTGTAACCAAAATATTTTAGTTAAAAGGATTTGTTAGCCAAGCACTTGTATAAAAATGTAGTAAATTTTTCTTTTGTTGGTCAAATTGATCGGCAATTATTTAAATAGAATCTAAGTTACTTTTTTGGATTAGAAGTAATATATGTGAATGGATTGTTTTCTGGAACATTTTCAGAAAATACTTAACCACATATTTTCCGTTACATTATGTTATTATTTTAAATCTGTTGAGCCCATTTAAAATTTCTAAATAAATATATGTAAGTTTTCTTTACTTGAGCTAAATATGGTTTGAATATACACTAAAAGACTGTATAATGATGATCGATTTTTTTTATTTCTTCTTTCGCTTTCTACTTAAAAAAGGCAAAGACATCAGACTAGAATTAATGTTTTACATATTAGTTTTAGCACAATAAGGAACATTTTGGATATGATAGGAGAATCTGCCAGAATAGTATTCAGGTTCTCGCTTCTCTGGACGGTAAAATAAGATCGGTGATTCTGTTATGACCAATTGACGATAGAAGATAATATAATTGTATGCGTTGTGGGAGTAATTAACAATGCAAGCTACATATTGTGTGTGTGTGTGTGTGTGTGTGTGTGTGTGTGTGTGTGTGTGTGTGTGTGTGTGTGTGTGTGTGTGTGTGTGTGTGTGTGTGTGTGTGTGTGTGTGTGTGTGTGTGTGTGTGTTTTACGTTGTTACCCTTTTGAAAATATCAAACCTTTTATAAAGCAAACAAAAATCATTATCATTTTGAAAATACAATCGACTTACGGAATACAATCAAAAATTCTTTTCTTTAAAACTATCACATGAGAAACACTCTGGCAATATATTTGATAGTAAATATTTAAAAGGATTTAAACTTTATTTTACTATCAAACAACAAGTTAAATAATTTCTATGAGGTATTTGATATCATTTTATAATTATTATAGCAATAACTTATTAGCAACTATAGCACATGTAATATTTTAGGTTTATGAATTCTTATTTTATAATATATATTGTGGCTCCTTGTAAAATATTCGTAACGTCCAGCTTCCTTGAATTTTATTTTGATCACTTGAGGTTTTTTTTAATAAAAAATTCCTTTTCTACTCTTTAAGACCATCTTAAAAGCAGGTTTTAAAAATCCTTTAAAACATTATTTTCACTTTTTTTATTTTTAATAAATTTTATGTCTGTTATGAAAACTTACATCAATTTCTTTTCTATTGGCATCCTCAAAAAAATTGATTCATATGAATCAATTAATTATCTGTTTGATTTTGAAATTGTTAGTATTTTTTTTATCGAAACTACATATCTATGAAAAATTATAAACTTCTATATACCAAGTAAGGGAAGGAAAAAAAGAGTATTATTTATGATAGCTTAATACGATTAAATACAAAAATGAATTAATAATTTGAATATCAACTGATGTTTAACCCTAGACAAAAAATTTATGAAAGTAAAAGAAAATCCTCCTCATGTGTAGAATCATATTAATATATTGTTACATCTCATTTAATCCATAATGTAAATGCATTAGAAAGATTAAGCAGTTAAATGCTGTAATGTAAGCTCAGATTAAGCATAAGGTATATATTATATTAATATTATATAGCATGGATAATCTATACTAATTGGAAATTGATCCTAACCGGATCATCTATACTTATCCGGATTTTCGTATTCCTAAATGAGCCCCGAATGCCCTGTTCAAGGAATTCTATTTGGCATTCTCGGCTGAGGTTGCAGAGATCTATTCAATTCATGAATAAAAGAAAGAGATCGAAAATAATTGCCACTAAAATCTACCGAAAACAAACTATTAATTGGGCAATTTTCAAATTAATTTCCAGGATTTTACCTTTACTTTGTCAATAATGGAAAGAATTTTTATCCATTGTTATCAGCAATTAGTTCAGTATCAATCAAATGAAAATTTTTAATAAATTTAAAGACAGGCATATAATTTTTCTAAATCTAAGAAATCAATACGTGTTTACTTCATATAATTTGTCGCTATACGTCCTTTGAATTAAGTTAAAATAGCACAAAAACTGCTTCGAAACGAACCTTCAATTTTTTTTTTGGGGGGGGGGGAATGCACTTGGAATCACAGCTATCCCCATCCGCGACTTCCTCTGTGGAGGACCAGTAGAGGCAAGATAGTTGACCCAACGAATTTCGGCAACAAGATGCAGAGGTAGCGCGTCTTCCTCCTGTTCTGGGAGTCCTGGGTTCGATTCCCGGTTCGGTCATGGTTGCTCTTCTGTCTTCTATGTGTGAGATTTGTGACTGTGCCACCAGTAAAAAGGGGCTGTGCTGGCGACATTGATGAGTGGGTATCTAAAGTCGCACTCTTGGCTCTAGTTGGCGCTACTTGAAACAAGAGGCGCATACCATCGGCTTAAAATTTACTGATGTTTCAACGGGGCTTGTCGATGGCAAGCGCCATAAGTAACAACAACATGCACAAGCTTGCACACAAGACATTTCTCAAGTAGAATCAGATTTTGAACTGAAATTCCCCAGTTCCGAAATCGACACCTTACCACAAGACAGTATCAACCTCTATCGTTTACTGCACGCCTCTATTAAGATTTCCCATAAACAATAATTAAATTTTAATTATATTTATTCTCAATAATTCTATATAAGGAGCAGAACATTATATTTATATGGTTTAGTTTATAAAACAACAGCCATTAGTAACAACAACAACAGACACAGACTTGCACACAAGACATTTCTCTAGTGGAATCAGATTTTGCACTGAAATTCCCCAGACCCAAAATCGACACCTTACCACAAAATAACATCACCCTCTATCATATAGCGTACACCGCTTTTAAGATTTCACGTAAGCAATAATTCAATTTTAATTCAATTTATTCTTAAGAATTCTATATTAAGAGCAGAAAGCCCTATTTATATAGATTAATTAAAACAAATTGTCAATTGTATTTAGAACGTATTTAAAAAATAATCCATCAGCGATTCATTTTATAAATAATCATCCTTAAAATCATGCTGTTGTTGTTATTAGTGGCACTTCCCATGGACAAGCTTCGGCGAGGCATCAACCAGTTTTAAGCCGAAAGGAGCTTCTCTTGCTTTGAAGTATCATCAACTAGGATCAAGGCTACGACTTAGCTACTCACTCATCACTGGCACTTGCACAGACCCTTTTTACAGGAGGGCAAAGTCACATATTTCACAGATAGTACACAGAAGAACAACTGTGCCAGAACCAAGACACAAAACTAAATGCCCAGCTCTCAGGGAAGACGAGTTACCCCTATACCAAGACGCAGCTTTATAATCAGTTTCCATCAATAATAATCATTCATCATATAGCCCATTCTTCCTAATACGTTTTCTTACATTAAATATTTATTTAAAAAAATTGAGCCTCAAATGTATATATTTAATTATGGAAGCCATTTTTAGACGTATAATATTAGAAAAGAATTAAGGATAGAAAATTCAATAATATAGTATTCTGCATCTTTAATTTCTAATTTATTAACAAAATTATTTCAGAATCTTGCAATCTTTATCTTATTTATCAGGTAGCTTAAAAATTCTGACGTAGTTGTTTTTTGCTGCTGTTGAAAGAAAACAAACGTAAAATATACAGGAAATAACACAATTCAATAAT
>JAOUZG010026641.1:14356007-14366567 GCA_026289955.1 Argiope argentata | reverse complement strand
CATAATTTGGCAAAAACATATCGAGTAATATGTAAACATATTTTAATTATTTTATGGATCTTTTAATACGCTAAAATTCAATGCATTTCAAACAGCATTGTTACAAATCTATTATGCTCTTTCCCTGAAAAATTAATCATATAGAAAAGAAATATGATTATCAGTTATTTTAAGGGATTTTAAAAGATTCTGAATCAATGAGCCTAAATATTGAAGACAAATTGGTGGCAAAATTCAAGGTTCTCGAAAATTCAAGAAATATATTGATACCTCTATTAGAAAACGATATCCACAGATGTTTCTTGATAATTTTATATTCTCTCAGGAAACTTATAGAAAAGTGACCGATCTGGGAAAAATCAATCAAGGGAATTCTTTCTTTGGATTGTTAATCTCGAAACAAACTACCTGCTCTTAAAATGTTATTGCCCTGTTTAATAACAGTTTGTTGTTGCATTTGTTTTGTAGACTGTTTGTTTGCTAGTGTTGGTTTTAAGAAAGTTTCAACAGCATTTTGCTATCTCTGACTTGTGTTTGTCACAGAAATAAAGGAGATTCATCCATTCGTAAACTTCTTGAACCTAATTCTACAGCCAATGGACGATTTCCTTATTCAATATGCGTCATCTAATAAATAAGAAAAAAGAGATATCAAGTCTTGCATGATTTGGTCTGATTTATAAAATAATTCCTTTTGGTGTTTAACCCGTTTATTTATCTTATTAATATCGTCTTCGTTCAATCTTTTTGATGCTAACTAGTTTAAAATTTCCAGGATTTCTTAAGAACAGCAAAATACCTAATTTACCAAATAGTTTATGTTCTTGCACTGAAAAATTTCAAGCAAATGATAGAAATTCATATTTGAAGGAATGATTCTATAAGCTTTCAAAAAGTTAATAATATAAAAACCTATTAAAAAGGATTAAAATTATAAGGTTAACTTTTTCTTAAATCGCCTTTGAATGTGTGGAATGCGATAAAAAAAGTAGGATCATAAAAATTTAGGAAATTTCATTTCGAAAAGGAAAGATTTAAACTGCAACAATCCCATTAACAAAATTCAAAATAAGCAGCGTAAAGAAAAAAAATACCATTACGAATAGTTGAAATGCTTCAAACATAGTCCTAATTAAAATTAACGGATAACGTTGTTTTATTTTGCTTGGAAACACAAAAGAAAACAAACAAGGCGCAAATGAAGAGTGCACAAAACAAAATTTACAAAATTCTCCTTTACATACATTATAAATAGTTAATAAACAACTGTAACAGTACAAAGTGCTCTGAGAGGACTCACTGGTGATCAAACTTTAAAGACGGAATTCATTTGTTTACTCGCTTGAGCTCAACTCAATTATTGTTTGACTACTCTTGTATGTCCGTCTCAACTTGTTAAACCTACCTTGAGAAGATATTAAATGTTCTAGAACAAACTCTGGAACTCTCCATGTTTCTCAAGTAGTTCTTCATTAAAGTTACCTTAACCGCACATGAAACGAATATAACTCATTCATAACAATATTACCTTAACTGAAATGCCAGCCCCTCAAAAAAGGTTCTTAGTTTATGGGTCATAAAAAATAGTTAAAAATCAAAAACAAAAAACTTTTAAAGAATTTTATAGAAAATGTTTATTTCTAAAACTTAGAATTAAAAGTCTAGAACATCAGAAGAAAATATTTTTCCTTGAAAATATTCTCTTGTTGTATAGATAACACCACGTATTTGTATAAATAAAAAAAAGTTGTCCTCAGAGCTTAATCACAAAACCTTTTGAAGACGAACATCAGTAATTCTTCATTTGATTTGTTTATATCCTTTGTTTTTTATTCTTTTATTTTTCACATTTGTTTGTATTCACTTTATTTGCATATGTATTTTTATACTTATTATATGCAATTCAAAATTTAAAAACAAAATTAATTCAAATTTAAAAACAAAAACAATTTCATTTGGCGATTTTTGAATATTTTCTATCTTTTTTGGGAAATAATTGCAGAATTTAATTACACTTCAGTGAATTTTGGAATCAGATCTAAATAGTTTTGAATCAACAATTTCTTAATCGATGCAAGCAATATTAAAAATTGACCATTGATTAATATTGTATCTCATTTTTAATAAATATGCATTATTATTATTTAAAATTCGGCTATGAAATTCGAAATAAAATGGATTGCATACCTGTAATTTCTGTTGGATAACAAAAACTGTCCTTTTTAAGTCGCTAGTTTCATAATTTTAGTCTGAAAAAAATCACATATATATTAAGAAAATGTAATTTTAGAAGAGTTAGAATGCAAAATAATAGAAACACTAATAATATTAATTGTAGTAAATAAAAAGGTAATCAAAAGTGTTTTGTAGAAAAATTATTACAAACAGTTAACTAAACTAGAAGTGAATCAACTCTCTTCGATTGCTTTACTTGCATTTCTTGCTCTCTTTCATAAAAATATATTTGAATGCTGCCTAACATTTCAAACTAAAAAAGTATAATATTAAGAATTTTGTAACTGGAATAGTGTTAATTTATGAAATAGATTTCAACATTTTTTGCTTAGTATTTATTTTTTTTACATTAATTGATTTTCTTCTGATCAAATTTAAAGCTCCTGTAAAATTACTATGCATAAAAAAATCTAAACTAAATTTGTAATATTTATGTAATAAAAGGCGTTATCATTTTTTGACAGCACTTTCTTTCTTTCAGAATATTGGAATGAAAATACAGCAGAAAAAATATTTGCAACTGCGCATGCTCAGTAGAAAAAAATTGGTTCTACTCGGAATCTCAATCCTAATTTTATAGCCTTACAAAAGCAAATATATCTTTTTTACACGTTTTTCTTCTTAAAATTAGGATATCTAAATGAAATAATACTAGACTTTTGATAGAATAAATTATTTCTAGATTACAGTAATTTCTCAATTTATGTGTACTAGGAAACCCCTAAAATATCCTTAACTTTTTTTAAAATAGATAACTCATTTAATGCATAGTTTTAAAAATAGTGAGTAATAGCTTAACAACATGGTGCTCATGAAAAAAAGTTTACAATGCATATAAAATTCCATAAAACCAAATCAATTCCCGATTTTAATAAAATCAATTAATTAATTAATTCAAATGAAAGGAAAATTAGAAAGCTACAAGAAGTAAAAAAGATAATATCTTAAACATCAGATTCAAAAAATTTTTATAAGAAGCTGACAAATTCTTTGGGATAGCGGAAACACTTGTGTATCTGTATATAAAATCATAAAAACAGTAAAACAGCAACCACTCTCTTGGACTCGTGAAGAAATTTTGTTTGTTACTGGACATGCTCCATTCCCTTCTTTTCTCCACCGGTTCCATTTATCAGAAGATGACTGTTGCTCTTGTGGAGAAGTCGGCAACCCCATCCACTATGCAACATCCTGCCCTTTTACGGTTTCATGGCACCCTCGAAAACCCTCATCTTCGTTAGAAAGTCTTTGGTTTAAAAGAGTTCTTAATAATTCATCTTCCAAAAAAAGAATCATAAACATGATTAGATTTCTGATTGATCATGGAGAACTGTCACAGTTCGATTAAGCTCATCATTTTTAGAGTATCATTTAATATCACACATTTTTTATAATAAATACTTTTAACCCCTTCAAGTCACTAATTTTTTTCCTTCATATTTTCATTCATACTGTACATTATGATATTCATTCATTCATTTTTGTTGTACTCCAGACCTTCTTCACTCTAATTTTATTATTTATTGTTGTGTTATATGTATTTATTATTGTTATGTTTATATTTATTATTATTATTATGTTATTTATATGTATTTATTATTGCTATGTTATTTACATTATTTATTATTATCATGTTATTTATATGTATTTATTATTGTTATGTTATTATGTATTTATTATTGTTATGTTTGTTTTTAGTACATTTCTTTCCAACAAATTGCCGCGCAATGTTTTTTTTTTAAATAAAGTCCACTTGCATCTAAACCAGACCGGTAAGGGGCCATTTGAGCCCTAAAAACGGAATTATGGTGCGGTGTTAGGTGTTAAAAAAATTCAAATAAAATCAAATCCCAATTTTAGAACATTGAAAAATAGAATGGCAAATGCAAAAAGAATATTGGACAGACAACAAGTGGCAAAAACGAGATATGTGTTGAAGCATTTCATCTTATAAGAAACTCTATCATGTAACTCCCAGTTTATAAAAATGGTAAATAAATGTCTATGTGAAATATTTTTGCACAGTAAAGTATTATAATTTGCAAAAGCCTTTGTATTTGCCCTGATATAAAAATATATTTTGTGCTATAAATTTCATTTCCCAAAGACCTTGATTGTATTTTGTTATATAACATATATTAACAAAACTACACCAATTTTTATTTTGATTATACATCGGTGGAATCCATTTTTAATTTACAGAAGTTTGAGTACAAAAAAAAGAAAGTTCCTCTACACACAATCATGTTTACGCCACTTTAAAGCCCTCTAAGGATTTGTACTGAAATGAAGACAAACCTTCTGGTCATTCACAAGTGGGAGTTAAAAGGGGAAGAAAAAGAATTGAATCACCCTCCTATCCCAGAAAGTAGTTGAAGCCTAAATGGTCAAACACAAAGTAATCGTAGTTCTAAGAAAGTTTAAAGGAGAAGTGTGCTATCTTTGGAATACACTTGTGTTACATTCAAGAAAATTGGATTGCCTCAGGTTATTTCTCGCCAAATTCAATTGAAGTATTGCGGTTTGATGGTGTGATCTTTCATTAAATATTTCGCCAAATGACGCTAAACATGTTATAAAAAATATAACTAATCATTTTGATGTGGATATATTGATCGGTAGAAATTACACAGAAATATAAAATTTTGTTAAAAAAATCTCAAAATATTTTACTTAAAATTTTACACTGACATCTTTACAAAGAGAAAAATAAAAGTCGTTTGTTTGCCTTTTTACCACATAAAAGTATTCAGTGTTCATATTTAATGATGTTAATATGTTTGTGTATTCTCAATTATGAAATGCTAAACAAAATGACTGTGATTGTGAATTTCAACAAATTATTACCTTATATAAATTTGAGAAAAATATTTTATTAAATGCGGATTTAATAATTTATAAATGTGTGAATATCCGATATGTCATATACTCTTTATAATTGAAATTGCTGGATAATAACATCTTCGATATATAATATTTTCTGGAAAGTTGGATTGGCATGATTTAATATTCTCTAGTTAATGGGACCTGAAAGGGCTTGAAACCTTAGATTTTTAATTTCCATCAAAAGACTATTGTGGTATTTGTTTCCTTACATTCTTCTTTGTTTACATCATCTACAATCATTTGCAATCATCTGTAAAATCTTGGAATTTTTAAAAATTACTACTTAACGGAAATGTGAGCCATTAAATTTTATTTCGAATGTTAATTAGAACAAATGCAAATCAAAATATCTCTAGATTTTGAAAAATAAAAATTCACTCCCAGAATAAGAAGGACATTAGTTTTTCGGTACTTGCGTATTAGACCGTCTTCACCAACGATCGCCAACAGTTTAGTAACTCATTGGCGACGGATTTAAATTTGGCGATAAAGATCAACTTATTACACTATTGCTGGATTGCCATAATTGTTGGTATAGGAACTCATTGGTGACGACTTCAAATTTGGCGATAAAGTTGGACTGTCTAATACGTCAGTACCAATTTTCCTAAAAAAATGAATTATATTTTAATAGACATAAATCTACTATTTGAAATTTTGTTCACAGTAAATATTCAAAAAAAGCGTAGAAACAAAGATGCATGTCTTAATTTATATATTTCAAATTTACGCACAAATTTGTGAATAAAAAAATAGAGATCAGATTAGAATGAAAAGTACAAAGACCAACATCCAAAATAGTTTCATGTCTATTAAAATAAAATTCTTTAATTAAGTCAAATACCTTAATTCCCTTAATTCCAATAAGCAAAGCAAAAAAATTACAAAAGCCAATAAACTTCTATATTATATAGTATCAAGTGTGCGTCTAATACTATCGAATAAAAAACAAATAATTATAGAAGTTTGTTTTTAAATACGAAAAAAAAAACAATTATTATGGATCGTTTCCAATATTATTAGAATGATTTGAGCACAAAAATAAAATGAGATTACTAAGCGTCCTCCTTAATGAGCGTTTAGAATTAATTAACTCTCTTGGAATGCAAAGTTTAGAATTTATTTATGCAATGCATGAAAATATGATACATATTTAGTTCAAATCTAATTAAAAATTAATTACTGAAATAAGGGAGATTTTTAAGCCAATGGAGCTTTTATACATATAATTGTGTCCTACAATCTTGATTCCGAAAAAAAATGAATATTTTAGAGTGTCCTGCAAAGAATCCTTATTTAATTAGATACGATTTTTTTTTTAAATTGATGATATTATTTGCAGAGTTTTAATGCAGCGTTAAGCCTTGTCACTAGAGGAATGCCTTAATTTTTTTTTACTTTACAATCCGCATACACTTTACAATCTCTATGCATTTTTGTTGTTGTTTCTTATGACACTTGTAATGGACAATCTCGCTGAGTTAGTTAGCGATTTAAAAGTAATCAGCGTCTCTTGTTCCAAGTAGCGCCAACTAGGACCAAGAGTGCGACTTTTGTCACTCACTCATCACAGTCGCTTGCACAGCCTCGTTTTATAGAAGAGCACATTCACTCACCTCACAGATAGAAACATAGAAGAACAACCATGTTCGAACCCGGGACGCCCAAATCACGGTGGAGACGCGCTACCTCTTGTCATGACTTGATCCTGGTCGATCAAATAAACGGGTAGCGTTTAAACACAAATGTTTTATTTACAGCCTTATACAATAAAAAAACATCCTCTAGGTTAATAAGCTGGGAAATATTTACATTTGGGATAATAGTTCCACGACTATTACAAGTAAAACTAACAGGCTGTTAACGTACCCAGCTGCTGCAGTAGCGTAAGAGATCTACGGATTATTTCCGGTAGATCTTTAATCAATAAACTCTAGATCACGTGTATCTTTTCAACGGTCCAGCTCTTCAGCTCAGCTCACAGCTCGTCTCGTATCGTCCAATCTCTGGTCGGATCAAATGGTCTCGTAAGATCAGCTCGTCTTCTCGTCATCTCTTCCTTTCAAAACCTTCTATTTTTACCTCGGTCAAACTCCGCTTCTCAGATTCGCATTGGCACGCTGGAGATGCCAATCATCCAATAATTCTTCAGAAATATTCCCATTGGTCAGCAGTTAACCATGGGAATATTTTCTACTCATCCACGCCCCTAGCAGACCCTTCACAATCGAGAAATATTCACATCTGGAGGTTTCAGTACTTCTTTCTTTAAAGGACCGTAAACGCGTGTGTAGTTGACTATCGAAACTTATTGAATTCCGGGTGGTCCCATGGGAGAAATAAATACATCTGGTGTTTGGACACGGTTTCCTTCTTCAAAGGGCCGAAACCACTTGTGTGGTCTATTATCTAGACTTCCTTCCATTTCAGAGGGTAACATCAAAGCGGGAGAAACACAATGAGCAACAAAGGAAAGAATCGTCTCACAACTGGCCAGAAGCAACAATGTTCGAACATGTATCTCTTCAAAGAGAGATAAGTTTTACGACTTTTTAAACTCTATTCCAAGACGTACTCACTCACACACATTTATTGAATCAATAAATGTTATAGTTCATTCATATTATATATTCACATGTATATCCTTAAATGGTATATAAATCAAAATCTAGATTGATTAATGCGGTCGTCCTATAACATCGCATTTGTAAACGACGAAAACATACTACTTATTTACTCCGACACAATAAATAGAAAAGAAATTTCCTTTTATCGACTTCCAAAAATTGCCTTCTAAATCCAAATCCCTTCTCTTACTTCCAGGTATCTATTGTTAATAACAAATGCACCATAATCCTGAAATTAGATCAAAACTCTGCGACCGAGGAGTTACAAAACACGTACCGCACTGAAATAGGTTTTGCGAAACTTAAGAAAAAAGATTATCCGCAGCTTTGTGACACGAGAATTAGATCTGAAACTTCTGGTAAATTACTCCTTCGTTTTATTTATTTCTTTTTTTTCCTACTCAACCCTGCGCGCATGATAAATGAAAGAAAACCGCTGCACAACGCTTCGCTGCTTTTATTAGATTCTGAGTAACCAGGGATGAGAAAGTCATAACAAGGCGCTTAATCCAGAAATATCACATAGAAAGTCAATGGAAAAGGGATGAGGAAGGTGGCGTTTTGTTGTGAGAGTCATTTTCTTTTTCGTTTCGGATTACCCTAAGCGAAAAAGTTATTGGAGAGAAAAGAAGGCAACACAATAGCACGCAAAACCTATAAAATTCGATCAGGAGAAGGAGAATAAAAACTCTGATTCGTATAAATGCTCATGTCAGGTGATGAATTGTGCATTTGTATGAAGGGGATCAGCATGAAGATCGGCGAGTAGTCGCTGGCGATTACTTTTTATTCACTTTTCTTATTTAATGATGTGAAGAGATCCTCGAGACATGAAAAAAACATCACATTGGGATTAAATGTACTAACATGATCAGATCAAATTGTCATTATGATAATAGGAAAAGTTCTAAAAGTAAATTAAATGTCCTTTTTCCATTTCTTTTACTGATATTCGTCATTTTTCATTCAAATCTTTTAAACTTTTTTTCATTTAATGATGTCAATAAATCACCAAGAAATATCCCATTGTGTTTCCATTTCCAAATATGAAAAAATGGAATAAAAAAATGATGGATCATTGTTGTGTTACTGGAAACATATCTGATCTATGAGATGTTGCATTAAAAATATTAATTTATGTTTCAAAGATCAATAGAGATTGCTTTTCTTTCACTTTTATACACATTATTATGTTATGATGTAAGAAAATAAATCTAATGTCTTTATGGAAGTATTTCACTGATCCTACATGTATAGATAACGACCAGATAAAAAATGATTGATAAATTTTCATTTCTATGTCAAATATCACAGTAATATGAATAAAAAATAACAGAAAAAGAAATAAATAATAATATAATTAACTTTGAAATGCATATTTTAATGCATCATTTTAGAACTTGGTTTCTTGAACGACCAAGCACCACATGCTCGTGTAAGTTAAAATATATTTTTATTTAATTTAATTATTTCATTTAATAAGTCACTTTAGTATTGCAAACGATCCAAAAAACATTGCCTTGCATTTACTGTTTAAAAAGAGATCACATTTCCTGTCTATTTCATTTCATATAATCACGTGCTTAAAATGCCTTTTTTCTAGGTTTTATTTGCTGTAGTATTTAACCCTTTTCACATATATCTCAGCGTATGCGACTTTAAATCGTATGTGTCATAATAAATTCGAGTACAAAGGGTAAGTTTTTTTAATCAGAGCTTTTGTAAATGCCAACCCGTTATTAAAAGCTGCTTTTTTAGATGCTTGTGCAGATAATAAAATAATTATATTTCGCCCACGGATTAAAATTTTTATTTTTCGCCTACGGATTTTCGTTGATGTCAAAAACCTCATCACCAAAACAACATCATTTTCTGACATGATAATAAACACTTATAATATAATCAAAACAGGGATTAAAAATTTTTGGAATATTTAGGACATTAAAACCATATGCGGTAATATTATATTTCTGACGAGTATAACTAATAGGACTGACTGACAGACTTCACAAAGGTGGATTCTCTGTTAAGTGCAAAACAAACCTCAATAATACTCGTCTCTCCCCCACTGTTAATATCCAAATCTTTCATTAAGAAAGTTTGATATAGGTGATTATTAACTAAATAATTACATGGTAGTTACAATAATTGTATTTTGTAAATAATTTCTATGATATTTTTATATATAATGAAACTTGAAATTCTTATTTCAGTTGTAATATATTTCCAAAGATTTGTCTTAATTTAGCTCAAAGTAACTTCATTCTAAAATGTTATTTCTTGATCCCATTCCAGCTTTTCTATTTAATAAATCAAATGAAGTTTTGTAAGGATATTGCGTTCCTAACTCCACGTGCCATGTGCATGGATGATGTAAATATATTCTGTTAAAGGATTCCTGCGTTTCTCTTGTCAAAGGTCAACACAAGGTCGACATGTTTTAGAATTCCAATCAAAGTTCGGTATATGTTTGATCTATAACAATATCATAGTATGTGTTTGATTTATAACAATATCATAGTATATAATAACAGGTTATTACATACTATGATATTCTTATAAATCGCACATTCGTCCGTTCTTTTTTATCCATTTATGCCTTTGTTTGCTTTTTAAATCTGAGTAATCTTAGTATGCTTTATTGCCGTGCCTCTCGAGATGGAAAAAAACTGAAATTACAAAGTTAACATTGTCTTCTAAATGATTTTCGGCCACGACTCATTTCTGTCTGAAATTAAAATAATTATGTGATTACACACACACATTGTGTGTGTGTGTGTGTGTGTGTGTGTGTGTGTGTGTGTGTGTGTGT
>JAOUZG010026641.1:14323546-14345606 GCA_026289955.1 Argiope argentata | reverse complement strand
ATTATCTTAAAGAATAGCAAATAGATTAAGCACACTTGTCAATATAGGGTCAGATATACATCGAAATATCTAAGGAATAGCTAATAGATTAAGAAAACATGTCTATATAACGTTATATATACATTGAATTATCTTAAGGAATAGCAAATAGATTAAGCAAACATCTCCATATAGCGTCAGATATACAACGAATTATCTTAAGGAATAGCAAATAGATTAAGCACACATGTCAATATAGCGTCAGATATACATCGAATTGTCTTAAGGAATTAAGCAAATAGATTTAATTAGAATAACCCAAACATGTCAATATTGCAGAAAAGATACAGGTAGTCACAAAGTCGATATTTTCCTGGTTATAAAAATGATTTCAAAAATATTATTAAAAAATATTATAATTTGGTATATGGTTGTTTTAAAATATAGTAAATCATTTACAAAATTTTCATTTAAACACTAAAATGAATAAATTTCAAAGTGAGTACGAAAATTCGAAGATTATCAAATATATCATTCCATTTCTCTCCACATATTTTCAAACATTTCAGTTATTGTTGCCCTAAATACGGTATCTATTATCCTAATTTTGAATATATCAAGATCTTCAAATGGCATTTCAAATACTTTGTCCTCTATAAAAACCCAAAACTCTCAAAAGAACAATAAAGACCAGGATCAATTTATGGAATCAAAGAACATTTTTAACTTATTCCTTTGTAAATGCAAATATTCAAATGCAAAATCATTTTTTTAGAATTGGTACTACTATCTGTTATTCTCAAAAGTTACTCTCAATTTACAATTCTGCAGTTTAAAATTTTCAATAATATTTCGATTCCATTGTAATAAATTTTTTAATCAATTGGGATCGCCCTATATATAAAAAAATTATATATATATATATATATATATATATATAATCGTTTAAAATCTGATGTTAATTTATTTAGTAAGTAAAATATCGTCTGCAAAATTTCATGAGTGTTTGATTTAATAAACTCAAACAGACAAATAAAAGACAGCTATCTGTTGAAAGATTTAGTTTTAAAAAGTGCTGAAGAACATTCTGGTTGTTAATATCATATTCCATATTATTATTATTATAAATATATTTTTTGAGCTATTAAATTTACGAACAAGAAATATTACTTCGAAGATGATTTTTTGATTCGTAGAAATCTGAACTCGGGATTCTTAAAAATCCAGAGGCCTAGTTTTTGAACTATTATATGTTTTTTTTCTTTAAACATTTTATATAATAGAAATTATAGAATAAGATTAGTCAACGTATATTCATTTTATTTTTTGTCAAAAGTAGGCAATTAGATAAGGAATTTTCTTACCAAATAAAAAAAACGATATTCAAAAAATTCCAGATATCCATGAGACTATTTTTTAAACTTTTAAAAAATAAACAACTATTAATATTCTTGCATTTTTTTCATTCACTGAAAAAATGTAAATTAAAAGAAAAATAAATGGACATCATAACAGAATTTTTATATCAAATCAACAGTGTTTTTTCATTCGATTATTCTTTATATTATTCAATTATTCTTCTATCAAACATTAAATGTTCTCTAAAGCCCTTTGAATATATCTTATAGTATGACATTAGTTTTCCAGCCATAAGCTTATCTCTGCTCAGAGAAGATTTTGACAGCACGAACTGATGAAATATAAAACAAGCATGCCACACCCATATAACTTTGGGATTTATTCCACATTTTACAATATTAAAAAATAATTCCTCTCACCAAACTGGAAGGCAAAGATCCTTCATATATCTTAGTTATTATCTGGCAACATAAATTCTTGATGTTAAAAACAATCACAATGTGTACACCCTTTTCACCCTCAGCTTCTAAGACATTGCAATTATCGAAAGACATTAAATACAAAGTTGTGTGTCTTAATAAGGAGCTACTTTTGCTATTTGCATTTATATTTATATCTTCAATACTTATAGGGAAGTCATGGAACAGACTCTCCGACCCACCACGAAAGCACACGGATTAACTATAAACACTGAATGACTGGACCGCCGCAATAGCAATTGGCGGGAACTGTGGTTGATTCCTAATGGCCATCACCGGCCACGGTACAACCATCCCCGAAGGAAGTATGTCCCATCATTAGTGGGAGGAGTCTAGCTCCCACTTCTCATGTACCCACCAGTTTGGCGAGATCCAACCACCATACTGGAAGCATCTCATCCCCAATTACGAGCTGCTCCCAGGGGGGGGGGAAGACATAGGGAAATAAAAATTTCACGCAATTACCATTTCCACCTCATATGAGATTGATGGGCCATTCATGAACTCGTCCAAAAATTTTACATTTCTAACAATTATTTCAAGCTAGTTAAAGTCCAAACAAAAATTTCTCTAGTTATCCTGTTCCCAAAGTAACAAGGACAAAATGTTATACGCATGTTATATAACTATTAAAAAAAGATAAGGTTTGGGATTCCAGTGACTACAATCAGTGAAGAACTGAAGAAATGTTCCCGAAATCTTTCCGTGAGAACCAATGCAATAGGTTCTCATCCTATAGGAATCTACCTAGAGAAAATCAGAAAAACACGAATGAATGTCAAATGGCGTATGTAGTAATAGAATGCTTCTACTCTTGCCAATTTTGTAATAGACTGCCAATTACTCTTACACTTATCGATATATTTTAGACTGAATAAAAACGATTATCGTCTAAGATAGCACAGATTTAAATAACTGGTAAAAAATATCAAATACTAAATGCCATCCATATAACTTTTTGAGTTTTTGACTTGTGCTCTAATAAGCACAGAGAAAAAAGACAGACAGATAATTCTGTTGAAAGAATCAGTTTGAAATATTAAAAATATGTTTTAGCTTCAAATAATTTTAATAATATTTCAGCACTTAAAATCCTAATATTTTCAATATGATTTTTTCTTCTTTTTAAAATTATTCCTTCGTTCAATGAAAAAAAAACTCCTTAAATCTCTTATGTTCAGATCAAAATTATTTCTCTGCCATTCATTAAATCTTTTATGTTCAGATCAAAATTATTTTTAAAAATATTTTTAAAAAATAATGATACAAAGACTTTAAAGTATTTTCGTATGAATAACATGCATTGTAAAGCAAAGAAAAGAATGAAAAGATTATGAACAGCATTTCCTCAAAATTCTTTGGAACTTTGTGGGATCAAACCCAGATATTTAACTTTTATAAAATTCTAAGAATTCAAATACTCTTCTTTACTTAGGGAATATCTTTTGAAATTTTCTGAACTTTAAAGAATACTTAAACAAGATTTTTTTGTAAATTGTATTAACAATGGTATTCATACAAAATAAAAATAATTTATAATCATTATGTAGAATATTTATTAAAAATTGAGAATTTGGTGGGTTAAGTTTTAAATTCTGTTCAGAAAAAAGTTGTACTTTTTAAGACTCTTCTAAGCAAAAGAATTCTAAATTTTATGAAGAGCATGATATTTTTCAGTAAACGAATATCTTAATGGATTTAATGAGTTTTTTTATTAAATGGCTAGTAATTTTGTTCGTTTAAAAGTGAATAATTTTTTTAAAGTATAACTGTGGAAACCAAATATATCTTAATGTCAAAAATATGTATCTTACATTTTTATATTAAAAATATAATTTCCTCAATCTAGAATAAGAAAAATATAATTTGTGTTTCAGTATTCTAAATGGAGAGTGGTCACCATTTATTTCTAAAGTGAGGTCAAATTCGACGATTGATTCAATTTTTAAATAATAATAAATAATTAATAACAAATAAGGAAATATATAAAAACTATTTATTTAAATAAAAAATATGATGATAATAATTATATTTTTTTCATTACATATATTTTTTGTAATTAATTATTGTATATATCTTCAAGCAAACCAAATTAGAAAAAATTATCCAAAACGAATAAAATAGAATAAAAAAGGGAGAATATATGAATTCGACCCTGAAGGCTTTATCTAGGGTTACCCTTACTGTGGGTAACTTTGTGCTTGGGACATTCAAGAATAAAAAGTTACTTGCCCAATTACTTTGCTCAAAAAATTATAAAAATAAAAAATAGAAAATAAAAATTGATTCGACGGTAACAAAAAAAATGTAAATTTACTCCTTATCTAATAAAAAATTAAAAATAATTAGTACAATTGTCTTAAGTGGTAAGTTTATCTTTTTTCATAAAAACTTTTAAAGTATATTTACATTTCACTAGTATGGGTTTTGATTTTAGTATATTATTAGTGGGGTTTTTTTTCTTGTTTTATAGTTCAATAATTGTTTTATAATGGTTCAGCTGGATTCTATTTTATTGGGGATTTGTTGCTTGATTTGAATTTTGAAATAGAATTTGTTTCCTATTGTATAATTTTAATGTCATCGCTTTATTGCTATTAATTCCTGTCTAAAAAATCTTCGATTTCTTGAAGTTTTTGGATCAAAAGGAGACAATATTTGGTTGAAAGTCAAGTCACTCAAAGAATCATCACTTTTTATTTTATTTTATGCAGTTTTGCAATTTAAACATAATATTTTTCTAAATCGTTAAGTTTATTTGCGTTTTAACTGTAGTAACACTAGTGATCGAAATACAATTTATGTCTTTTTTTAATAGTTTTAATAGTTTAAATAGTTTTTGCCCCATAAAATATCTGCTTCAAAAGTTAGTTCCATAAATATTGCTTTAATCTTATAGTTTATTTTTTTGTGTTGAATAGAGTAAATTATTACGTTTTACATAACTAATTTGCTACATTTATTTAAATGTACTTAACATTAATTTAGGCCTATACAAAACAGATATAAATATATGATTATTTGCATTATAACCTTTAAAACTCAAAAATCTTATAATCAGTAATACAAGTTTACAGTAATACAAATTTGTGTGAACCAACAAGTGACATGCCCCTAAAAATGATAGTGACAGTAACACCGTCTATTTAGCCTAAAGGAAATTGTTTGCAGCAACAACTTAAAAAAAACAATGCCTTTTCTTCAGAGATTTAACTGTTTTGTTTCAATGCTTTGCAAGTTTACATTTTGATTATTATTCAAGAAAATTATTCGGCAAATGACAACTACATGCACTACTGATAACTAATATGTAAAAATTAGTATTCCATTATTAACTTCACTGCTACCCTGAGACGCTTGCCGTTGTGTAATTACGTACAAAATGTGATAACACCTTCGGTGAAGTCACAAAGATGTCATTTGAGCTGACAAACCTAACTTCCGCAATTTCCGACGGAGAAAACAGGATATTCGAACTATGATGATGTTTATCTCACATCGATTTTGCGTCCATTCGAAGCTATTTCACAGAATCGACGTTCACATCTGTGATCTTCATTTCATTATACCACACAGTCAAAATGAAATATTGTGAATAAAAATGACAAAACCCAAACAAATACTGGTACTTACGTATTATACCGTCTTCACCAACAATCGTCAACGATTTAGTAACTTTTTGGTACCGGATTTAAATTTGGCAATAATAAAAAACAACAGATTACACCATTGCCGGATTGCCATAATTGGCGGTTTAGCAACTCATTGGCGATGGCTTCAAATTTGGATATAAAGTTAGACGGTATAATACGTAAGTACCCAAATACTTTCGAAATAAATTCAAAATAGCTTTTATTCCCCATTTCTTTAAATTCCATTCTTCTTTTCTTTGGTATACGTTAAGGTATTAAAAACATATGCTATTTCTTATGAATTTTTAAAAAATTGACAGCTAATTTCAATGAAAAACTTTTTTGGATCAGATAATTCTCGTTACTGGTTTTCGTACCTTCTGATTTAGTATTCAAGTAATAAATCTTTGTTTGGATTATTATTTATTTCTTTTCATTAAGAATATTACAGAGATTGATTCTATTTACAGAATACGTTAATCGAAAACATACAAAGAACACAAGTTATACAGAAAATTAAAGCACACATAAACAGGCAATATATATAAAAAATTCTTTTTAATATCAATTCCTACTTAAGTTAACAAAGAAAAATTTTATTTAGTTACTCTTTATTAAATAATGACAATTAACGATTGCAATTACTATAAATAATTGATCAAAAAATTGTACCAGCATTGAATTTTCAATGCCAATTGAGGATTTTAAGCCAATTGTGACAAAGCAGAATGCTTTAATTTTCTACGTAAATTGGGGTACGCAATACAGATTAGAAATTTCTAATTTTCTATATTCTGATTTATTTTAATTCTAAAGTACTTCAAAATGAATCGGAAAAATCGCTGAACTAACAATGTTTGAGTTTAAATACATCAAGCATTATGAAAATAAACAGAATCGTTTAAAATAATCGGCCGAAAACATGTTAAGCCTAACCTCATTAGTGTGTGGAAAAAAATTGAATTAGTTACTTATTTGGCGGCGGGGAAATGAAGATTTTTTGCGAGAATGTCAGTTTTCAATTAATTAATAAAAAAGTTAATGAATTCATATTTGAAAAAAAGAACGTCAAGTATCATACACTACAATCATAAAAAAATTTACTTGAACATGATTGGATAAATAAACAATATTTTATTAACAATTGAACATTTATATATATAGGGAAAGGAATTGAAAAAGGAACAGCAATATACCACTAATTATATATTATACTAGTATATAATTATCAATATTAATATATAATAGCAATATATTGTACATAATAATATATTAGCAATATAAAATACACATAATATGCAATATTATACTAATTGTAGGAATTGGAAAAGGAAAAGCAAAGAATAAATAATTGCAAAATTCTAAACCGTTTATAAATAAAAATGTAAGCAGCTAACAAGGGCTAATAATTAAAACATACACAAGCACAATCTTAACGCAGAGTAAATATCAAAAATAAAATGTATTCGAATATTTAAAAAGTAATTCAGAAAAAAAGTAATAAGGTCTAGTTGATAAAAGTTTATAACAATTTTCTTTAAAAGTGCTAAGATACATGTCATAAATGTCTAGATCCGCCTGACATCTTGATAAAAAATTTATAAAATTTATAGCAAAGCTAACATTTTAGTATAGCTAAATTTAGAATAAACATTTAGAAATGCACAATGGTTTTTTTTAAGAATCTTTCAGGCACAGCAAGATTTATAGAGCTTAAAGTAGAAGTGCAATAGATAAACCATTGATAACCATATAAAAGAAAAGAAAACAAGAAATATTGCGTCTACAATGCAAAAATTACAAATTAAGCGAGCATATCATGCAGACAGAGTTTTTTTTGTCTTTTATAAGTATAGCGGTTGATGTTAACCAATGATTTACATGTTAACTTAGAATAAATCATTATTGTCTCTAAATTTTTATATCGCTTTTTAAAATACGCGTTTCTAATTTATTTTTCATTTCCTTTAAATGTTAAAATATTTTGTTTTGTTTCGATAGGATTATTAATTAATACTTGTAATAGATGACACTTCCTTTAAAAAATGCTATTTTTTCTTAGGTCATCAAAAAAATTTACATTATTTAATAAATAATATTTAGGTTAGTTATATTTTACTAAATAATTTTTTTATTTAATTAAAAATTGTGGATTCAATCGAGTAATGCATATTTTAGTAAATTCATTCGATAACACGGAGTTATATGTTAATTATGAAAGACTCAGATGTTTCTTTAGATTTCCAAAAAGTAATATTACTTAATTTGTTATTATAAATTCTGAAATATCAGAAAAGCTAAAAGAAGTTAGTAAAAAGTTTAAAATGAAATCTTCTATGCATATTTCAATGTATCATGTCAGAACATGATTTCTTCAACGGCCAAGCACCACGTGCTCGTGCGAGTTAAATTATATTTTTATTCCTTTTAATCGTTTCCTTGAATGAGTCACTTTAGTACTGCAAACGATCCACAAAACTTTGTCTCGCATTTAAGGTTTTTAAAAAATTACATTTCCTATTTATTTCATTTTACTTTATCACGTGCTCAAAATGACATTTTTCCAGTTTTTATTTGCGGTAGTCATTAGCTTATTCTTTTTAAATCAGAGTTTTTGTAAATGCTTGGTAACGCGTTATTAAAAGCTCATTTATTGAGATGCTCGTGCAGTTAATAAAAATTTTATTTTTCACCTACGGATTTTTTTTCACGCCTAAAACCTCATCCCAAAAACAACATCATGTTCTGACATGATAATATATTTGAAACATTATTTTACTTGGAAATTCAATTTATAAAAGGATTAAGATTTTCATTGTATTTAAAAAATATTTTCCCTCACAGCTTTCAACAGAACTAGAGCATAATGCCACTACAATTTACTAAAACGAATGCATTCGTAATCACAATTAAATCTCAAGATTCGATACAATTCTAGTGATCTCTGGAAGATTAACTGATTATCGAAGATTCTGTCAAGTGAAATCTTTTGTAATCAGAAAGGAGCTGTTTTCCAATAATTATCGATTTCCATGAATGTTTCGATTTACCCAACAATGTGACACAGAATGGGCAGATATAAAATCCATGGATTACCATACTTCCTCTCTGATACATATACCCCTTCCCCTGGGCACTTAGAAGAATGTTGTTTTGGTATTTGGCATTTTTTACCGATATTGACGTCTGAATCATCATCAATCACAATAAGCTCTGAAATTTCTCTGATTTATTCATAAAAACTCTCTAAAGTGATTCTGTGAAACACTGATTACAATAGCTAGATATAATAAAGCAAAAATATTCGCGTGTGCGTGGGTGCGTGCGTGCGTCGTGCGTGCGTTCTGGTATTATGTCAGAACATGATGGCATTTCAAGAAGGAGAAAAAACTAGAATCCATAGGCGAAAAATTGAAACTTTATTATCTGCGCGAGCATCTCAAAAATTCAGCTTTTAATAACGCGTTTCCATCCCATTTACAAAAGCTCTGATTTTTTAAAAAAATAAATTAACGATAACAGCATACAAAATCCAGAAAAGTGTCATTTTATACACGTGATTACATGAAACGAAATAAATAGGAAATGTGATATTTTTTTAAACAATAGATGTGAGACAAAGTTTTTTGGATCGTTTGCAGTACAAAAGTGACTCATTCAATGAAAGAATTAAAATGAATAAAAATATAATTTAACGTGGTGCTTGGCCGTTCAAGAAATGATGATCTGAGATGATGCATTGAAATATGCATAGAAGATTTCCTTTTAATCTTTATTTAAACTTAGACTTGTTGTAAGTGAATATTATGAAGATTGGCTTTAGTAATGTAAGGTCTTGGGGCTTAATGTCAGGGTAAAGTTCAGTCACAGATTCGATCACCTATTCCACCTAAAGACAGCATTTATACAATCCGTTGATTTCGAACATTCTTCTATGATGCAAAGGGATTTAGAAATTTAGAGGCCAAAGTACTGCTTAATACCTCAAATAGTATCCGTTATTCTTTTTTTATGGATATAATTACATACAGCTCACCAAGCCAGACTATTTGGCAAGACTGCTACGTGCCTTTGTGAATAGGAAATGTGAACCGTGACTCACGTTATAAAAGACTGTCGTCTTTGGCGGGAAATACGCTCTTCATGGACCATAGAGTGGAGAAATTTGGCTCTAAACGAACTAATAAAAAATCCAACCTTCCGGGCGGAGTTCCGAAAAATTCTAACTTAAGTTCTGCAACTTGAAATGCAATCATCACCATGTTTTACTTAACTTATTCTGCCGGTGTTCAAAGTTCACCTAATTTTTTCTGCTTCCTTATTTTTTTTAATGTACTGGAATATTTATACGCTTAGTTTTGAAGCACGTGCCTTTTATCTTAATTCTTCAGCTATTTTGGCCATTTGAAATTATTTTGTGGATTTATCTCTTTCCTGTTTGTATGTACTAATAATGTTACATGTTTAATAGAATTTTTAACTTCTTAATACGTATATTCATATAGGTTTTTTTTCTCTGTCCGAAGAGTCTTTAATCTTAATTCCCTCAAGAGTTGGTTTTGCACTTTTCTGCTGGGTGAAGGCCGATGGCGGCCGATTGTTTAATCCGTATGGCTTTGGCTGGGCCGGAATATTGGTATGCCTACCCTTAGACGCAGCTCTCCGGGTGGGGGCAGCACGTAATTGGGGATGAGATGCTTCCAGTATGGTGGTTGGATCTCGCCAACCCAGTGGGTACACTAATAGGTGGAGGTTAAACTCCTCCCATCGATGACGGGACGTACTTCTTATGGGGATGGTTGTACCGCGGTCGGTGATGGTCTCTATGACTTAATCACAGTTCCCGTTAATTGCTGTTGCGGTGGTCCGCACATTCAATGCTTATGGTTAATCCGTATGCCTTCGTGGCTGGTCGGAGAGACTGTTCTATGACTTACCCTCAGACATTGCTAAACTCCTCATTCCGTTGTAAAAGCAGAACACGAGAAAAACAAAAAAAAATTTATTTGGTAGCATTAGTTTATCAAATTAAAGCAAATTAATACATTAAACTGCTATAGTTTTCTATATTTGGAATTTTTTACCAAACTTTTCACATACGTTTCCCATAGTTTTATATTCCATTACTTAATATGAATTAAGCGAACATAAAATAAAATAACCAGTTCCTATTTTCCCAAATAATACTATTTCAAAAATATGTTTTACAAATTATAAAGCGCTGGACCCATTCTATTTAAACGAAATTCAACTTTAATTATAAGCAAAAACATTTCTCGTGTCTTTACATTTTTTTTTTCGAATGATGGAATTTAATCTGAATTTTTCTTAATTTAATATTGCTACGAAACCAGAAAAAAAAAAGAAAGATTTTAGATCCATTTGAAATCCTTCCGGGGTTTAAAAACACGAATGTTTGTAATCCTTCTATGAGGTAATAAAAGCTTTACCTATATCTTAAATCAAATTTGAGACGTTAGAGCTGCATTGCCGATCGAAACGGATAGAATCCGAATCATCGTTAAATCTTACGAACCGCAGAATTTCCGTGATCGCATTTCCAAGGATTACCTGGTAATCCAAGACTCCGGTTGGAGCCATCCTTTGAAATCGGAGGAATGTATTTGCAGTAAGCTATTTATTCGTTGGAGGGATACGGATTACCTAGCTATATTGCCTAGCATATCCTGGCACAAAATCCATACATTTAAGGATATTGTGCTGATGGCAATCTTAGTAAAGGTCAGAGACCATGTTATCGATGTCTGGTTCTCTTAATCGATATCGGTCTGAACTATCATTAATCATACTACATTTGGAAATTGTAAGTCTTCTCATCTATTCCTGTAGAGCTACTTTTTTAGGTAAACGTATCAGGATCACATGAATTGTGGGTTTATTCTTATAATGTAAATTATCTTTTGGGATTCAGAGATTAGTAAAATTAATTGCTACAATCATTTAGGGCGATTTTCCCCTTAGCAATCTGAAATTTTACAGGCATTAAGAGTAACACTATTGGAGATGACACACAAAATTTTAAATCATTGTATTAATTTATCTATGAGTTAAAGGGATTAGTATAATATAATATTAGCAATAAATAACGTTACTGAAAAATGCTCCAGGCATTCCAAATTTGTTCGAACGCACTCCAATTCTTATTATTACTTACTCTAACCTTTTTGAAACAGAAGTTGGAATAAAACTTGAAGTTTGAGTATGAAATATCAAAGTAAACCAATATAATAACTCAAAACTACTTAAATATTTTTCTTTAATCAGTAGTTGTTCAGAAAAGATTCATAACGTCATTAGAGGACTCGAAGAATCAATCACCGATAAACAGAAAGAACCAAAGTTAAATACTGTGGTAACCGCACCACAATAGCCGTCTTTTGAGAATGAGGAGCCAAAATTATATTTGAAACTCCTTTTAAATTGCTCGTATACTACTATCTTGATTATTGATAAAACTTTAGAAATGATCTTCATCAAACCACAAAATTTGTATTACCATGCATAGACCCCTTCCAATCGAGAAAGAAATCGCAGGATGAAAGCTTCTAGCAGGTAAGCAGGAAGCAACTCCTGAACATGAGTCAATGAATGAGTTCTGAATGGACGACATTACAAAATAAGAACCATGTTGGTAAGATGTATGCCTTATATTCATGGAATTCACAGTACCCTGGATATTCCCAAAGCCGTATTTGTAGTTTCTTAGGATGCTGTATAGCCATGTCTTCTATTGAGGCTTCCAGCAGTTACGCAGGAATCAACTCCTGAACATGAGTCAATGAATGAGTTTTGAATGGATGACATTACAAGATAAGAAACATGTTGGCAAGATGTATGCCAACATGGTTCTTATCTTGTAATGTATATTCATGGAATTCACCGTGCCCTGGATATTCCCAAAGCACTATTTGTAGTTCCTTACAATGCTGTTTAGCCATGTCTTCTATTGATGCTAAAGCACTTGCTTTTCTCTATCGTCTATATTTCAAGTGAAATTATCCCATATCTTAGAATTTATCAGGCATTTCTTCTAGTCGAATGCATTTCATCGGATTAGAGCCGCTTCTTGGGCCTTTTATTTTCCCGAATTTCTTCAATGCAATTGTCGCATAGTCACCGTTTTCGTAAAAAGTTTTCACAATCGGAGCCTGGTCTTTCAATGAGAGTCATGACGACTGTCTCAACTGCAGAGTAACGGAAACTACATGCTATCCGCTTGTTTATCTTTACTGTAACATAAGGTGCTTTTCATTAGCATCCTAAAATTTTCAAATATTTTAAAGCCATTTTTTAGCGTCCTATAGCGAATACAGAGCCATCTATCGGTCAACATTTAAACAGCTTTTGTTTTCTTAAACTCCCATTTCTTCCATTTCTTCACAAATGAAATGTCAAATCAATATAACTATATTTTAATTGTCATACTGATTTTATTTAATTCTCAGAAATTATATTTAGTATGAAGAAACTTTTCTAAGTTTCTCTTAACTTCATCCAACTAGAACCAGTTTATCTGCTGATGTATCAGTGGGGCTTGTCCATGGCAAGTGCCATAAGTAACAACAACAACAGAACCAGTTTAGATCATACTATTTTTTTATAATTTTATTTACTATCCATATTTGGTAACCTGCTGATTTGGTGGAATTATTTGTTTTTATTTATTTATTTTATTTTAATTATTTAGGTATGATTTGATATACAAAAATATTTCAACAAAATATTTTTAAACACCAAATTGTGGCAAATTTTAAACTCGTATTGTTTTATTACCCTTACATCTATTCATTTTATTATGTATATAAACTTTTCTAATTAAATCCAATAAATAAACTTGAATTCATCAATCTTCCAAATTCGATGGTCCTATGTCAACCAATGTATAAGGTGCGAAGATATACATATACATAATATTTATTAGCAGAAGTTCAAATAAATGAAAATGTATCGTGAAATTCTAACTTTAAATCCAAGATTCTAAATAAAGCACTAATTCAAAATCAGGATATGGATATAAAATTACATGTGGGAAAGATTCAGTTAACATAATCATGTTTGGCAGCAGTCCCGATTCAAAATACACATATTTATCGATATATTCCTGAGTCAAAGTGATGTTTACTCCTCTAATCGATATCGTCAACCGAACTATCATTAATCACACTATCCTCGGAAATTACATCCTTCCCTTCCCTTGAATTATTCATATAAATCTGCTCTTTCAGGTAAAAGGCTTCTGGGATACGCGAGATGAGATTTCATGTTATGAGGTTCAAACATTTTCATGTTTGAGCAACGTAACCTGAATAGCTAGAGGCAAGCATTTTAAACAAGTGACTGATTAGAATACAAAATATTATTAGAGTCTGTCACCCAAACTAGCTGTAAATGTCACTGTAGTAGTAAAGGTTTCTAAGCTAAGTTTTTTTAAAAGTTAAAATTTGAATTAGAAAAATTGGTACTTACGTATTATATCGTCCAACTTTATCGCCAAATTTGAAGTCATCGCCAATGAGAGGCTAAACCACCAATTATGGCAATCCAGCAATGGTTCATTGCCAATTTTAAATCCGTCGCCAAAAAGTTACTAAACCGTTGGCGATCGTTGGCGAAGACGGTATAATACGTAAGTACCGAAAAAAAATTAAAAATTGCAAAAAACAATAATAAAAAATTAATGCAAATCTTGAAAATTATAAATTAATCAATTAATTTAAATCATAAAATTTTAAATCAAAAGGAATTCTAATTAAAAAATAATAATTAAAAAACATTTATTAACCTGCAAAAGAACATACAAAATATGGATTCTCAGAAACTATATTTTGTATGAAGAAATTTTTTCTTCATTTCATCCCACTGGAACCAGTTTAGATCATACTAATTTTTTCATAATTTTATGTACTATCCATATTTGGTAACTGGCTGATTTGCTGGAATTATTTGTTTTTTTTATTTATTTTAATTTAATTATTTAGGTAAAATTTGATGCGCAAAAATATTTCAACAAAACATTTTTAAATATCAAGTTGTGGCAAATATTAAACTATTGTTATTTAATTAACCATACATCTATTCATTTTATTATGTATTTAAACTTTTCTAATTGAATGCTATAAATGCATTAAAAATTAAAGTTTCTGAAGAATCTATTTAAAATGCATCATATCTTTACAAATAATCCAATTTATCATTCCTTATGTAAATAATGTACATAAAGAATAACGTACATAAGAAGAATCTGTTCTTTCAACGATGGAAGAAAAGAACGTAATTAAATATTTGTAGTACAAAAATGAAATTTATTGCGGAAAATTGTGAAAAAAAATCCGTTTAAAAAAGACCAAATGCAGAAATGCGTTAATAGATAATTACATTTTTAATATTAAAAAATTAAAAAATTTTGAAATTATTTTTAAATAATTTTTATACCATAATATTTTTTAAAGATATTATGGATTTCCTTAAGAATAAACTTTAATTTTTATCAACACATATCTGCACAAAAATCTGATAATTCCATCAAATGTTCTATCCTATACATCACCACTGTAAACAGTCGAAGAGAAAACAATGCATGTACCGATTGAAGGTCACGATACAAACCCACGACGTTAGGACCAGTAGAGGAGTAACATAACCATCATTCCAAAAGTCGACTTCAGTATCGTAGATGTTATCTGACTTATTTGTTTTTTGCTTGCTTGCGTGAAGTGGAACTTCGCTTTTGCTTGCCTGCTTGCGTCCAGTGAGTTTGACGATTTTGCTGAGGGTAGATGGAACCAAGATTGCTGCAGGAGATTGCGATGCCAAGGTCACCAATTTACCGATTGAAGGTCGCGATACGAACCAGCGACGCTAGGACAAATAGCCGAGTAACATAACCACAATACCAAAAGTCGACTTCAGTATCGTAGATGTTATCTGGCTTATGAAGCTAGCGCCACATATATTCTTTTTTATTAGTAATAAAGATAGAGATTTTTGAAAATACAAAAATATAGTTTGGGTTTGAGTTTCTCTATAATTTCTCTACAGTGATAAAATAACAAAAATCTAACATTTATTAGATTTGTTTTTCAGTACCTAGTCAACTTCGTTTACTTTAAATATTAATTCATATATACAAGTATTTCTTAGGATTTTTAAAGGAACGTGATAGCCAAAAACATATTTACAACAAATTACATTAAATTTCTTATATTTCGCAATGATTAGATAAACACTTTTCTGAAACATAGATTTCTAAAATATTTGTTGCGTTGTTTATTATAAAAGTGGTGCAAGTGCATAGTTTTCTTGTTAAGAGAAATTTTCGAGAATTCATAATCAAATACAATGTAGTTTTTTTTATGAGGCAAATTTAAATTGTAGGAACTATGGTCATTTTTTAGGATATTAACACTAGATTTACGGGTGTAACTATTTTTACTGAAATCCGTCGTTTTGACGGGTAAATTAAAATACAAATATGTATAAATCTTTTTATTTTAAATCAACAGTTTTTTATTCACAGTTGTCTTCAATACATTTTTTACATGTAAACTCTATTTTGGATGTACACTTTTCACATACGTACTTGTTACATTTAATGCAAATGTTATTTGACCTATTTTTGTACATAACTCAATTTGACAAGATGTTCGCACATTTCGATTTTGTATATCACACAATGAATTGCAACTTGTATTTTGTTCGTCGCGATGGTCACTGACTAGTTCTTCAGCTAATTGAAAAATAAGATTCTTCCGAATTATGTTTCCTCCAGTGATTTACAAGGTTTGTAAATGATAAGTCCAAACGTATGGATCATACACTTATTGTACACAAACGTTATTTATTTATTCATTTTTGTTTTTTCGCAACATTTGGTGGTAAATTAAATAGCCCGTCAAATTGACGGACTTTCACAAAAATAGGTAAACAACATATGTAGAAATAATAAAATGTAGGTATCTCGGAGGATCAAATGGAAAAATATATTCAATGCATTATATCATTAAAAACCAAAATGTAATATCTTAATAATTATATTTACATGTTCGAAATTTTACGGCATGAAATCGGAAACCTTGCATCTAGTGTTAACTGTTAATTATTTATAAATTAAAAGTTTTAATAAATTTATCACAAATAATGTTATAATGTTATATTTGACTAAACCATTTTGTAAGTACCGGTCTAAATATGGCCAATAAGGCCAAGAGACTAAAATAAACAATGTAATACTTTTAAGTCATTTACAGTGTGTGTTTTTTCATCGAAGATATTATCAATTGAAAATTATCAATTATAATGAAAACGCTGAATAATTTAAGGTGTCTCTTTTCTATGGATCCTACTTTGACGAAGCTTCCTCTGTCAAAGTAATATCGCAGAAACACGCATAATTGCAATACTCGCAGAATCCCACGAATTTCCTAATTCCAGAGATTGCATCTGTAAGGATTAAATGTCAACCCAAATCTTAGACTCAAGAGATCTTTCGAAATCGGGAAGATGGATTTGCAATAAGCTATTTATTTATGGCGAAGATTCGGTTTATTTAACTACATTGCCCCAATGCGTGCTGACTCGGAATCCACAAGTTTGTAGATATTGGTCACAAGGCAAAGCTGTATCGATGTTTGGCCACTTCAATCGATATTTGCGACTGAACTATCATTAATCACACTCCGTTCATATATTATAAGATTTACTACTGTTGAATTATTCATGTTAAGTCGCTTCTAGAATACGTGAGCTGCTGTTTGATTCTGTGTGAGCACAACACTTTTTTCCTGATTTTTAAAGTCCTGTTTAAAATATATAAATAGTCGGTTCATGAGAACAAGTTCCAATGTATTTCAATATCAGGGAGTCTTATTTTAACCCGTTGCACTCGGAAAAGCAATTCGAGGCATAATTATTCAATATACAAGGGCTTTTTTATTGCTCTCTCTCTCTCTCTCTCTCTCTCTCTCTCTCCCTCTGTGCGTGTGCGTGTGTGTGTGCGTGCGTGTGTGCGTGTGCAAGTATGTTTAAATTGAATTTCTCCATCTTTTTACCATTCTGTAGGTATTTTCAATAATTAAAATTGAAAAATGAATTAATTAATAAAACTTTAAAATGATTCTCCATCTAGAATGATGCCCAAGAGGCACCAACGAGTGCAAAGGGTTAACTCTGTATCTTTAAAATAATACTTATATCAGATCAGATAATCACAGTGGTATCAGACATTAAAGATATATCAACCGACTTCGATAAAACTGTTGCCCTAAGATATTAATTGAATTTATTATAATGTTAACAAGTTTTGATTATCTATATCTTATTCATAGAATGGAAACTTTTTTTTATCTTCTGGTAGTTCCTTTTTTTAATATGTTTGTAATTCTAGATCTAGTTTGTATTTTAAATTTGTATTTGTGCTAATCACTTAGCTTTCACTTTATATAATGGTATAGATATATGATTTTAGATATTGGTACTTTAATTGATATTGATGTAAATTATATATCCCATCCTTTGGATATTGTGATATTGTGTTTGTACTTATGAGTGTTACTGAGTTCTGTATGTGCTTTTGAACGTAATTTCTTGAACTAGAATCGTTTTGCTAATTATTTAATTTAAATATTTTGTTTTAGTCAAATGAGCTATAATTTATACCCTTATTTAGCACACATATTCAGGTATGACCGTAAGCCTTTCAATAAATAAATAATTGCTCTCTTCCCGTCGACCTTGAAGGTCATGTACTCTTTTGCATAGGCGAATCGTAGTAAGATAGACAAAAACTAATGAAAACTTTAATTTAAATGTTATTTGTACTTTAAATATAGAGCAAGTTTATTGATTTGTTATTCATTTTAAGTAACAAAAGAAATTGATTAAAAAAAATATTTCTCGTTATTGGGGCTGAGAGTTACAAAAAAAAATTTTAGAGTACCTCCAAAAATTGAGGGCCGAAAGCAAATGGTCATCAATGATGTTTTTAAGCTAGTAAATTTCGAATGAGATGAAAATTCTAGAAACCGTGACCGTGACTGAAATATTGTGGTTTTCAGATTTTCCCTAAAAATACAGAATGATGTGGAAGTTAGGTCGATTGAGAACGTCCAGTTATCATGAACTTTCATACGAAATAAGCATTGACGAGATTGAAATGTTAGGTAAAGCTAAAAAAACTGGGTCTTTTATGCTCTTAATTATTTAAACTCACAGACTGACTAGGAAAATTGGTGAAAATAAAAACCTGTATTCATAATAACTACAAATTATTCTAGAGACTATCCAAGTTACAGATTCGTTAAGAATTCTGAGGAGAAATGCAACAAAAATACACGTAGAAAATGTCTACAAAATAATTTTTTTAATAAGAGTTACAAAAAAATTACATTCGAAGCTTGCGTTTCTTTAAAAAAAAAGTAGAATAATGCTGTATTTTAAGTCCTATTTATGTTCATTTGTGTGCGTGTTTGCGTGCTCAAGCCAATCTAATGAATTAAAGATTAAATTATATTTTTACATTTCTCCTCAAAAGTTTCGGAAAATAGTATTGCTTAAAATTAAATTATTAAACTATTTTTTAAATTGTTTTTAATATTACTCACAATCAATTTTTTTAAAAAAAATATCTTTAATCAATAAAATTAACTATCGTGCAAATTTTTTCCCCGCCAATTTTTAAAAAATGTTTTTGATATATCATTGATAGATTTTATCCTTTACCTGAAATTCCGTTTATCTCTCTGAATTCTATTTAATCTCAAAATTTACTGTCGTTGTTGAAAGCTAAAGAAAAAGGATTCTGTTTATTATAGGTTTTATTTGCTTGAGGAATAAATAAATAAATGAAGTTACAATATTACGAATGTTAGAACATAGATTAAACAAAAAAAAGTTTTTCATTGCCATACGATGCCATGGGATATAATTCTATTAACATGGTTTTTATACGCAATGAACATAGCAGGTGCAGATCCTGGCTTTGATCTTTGTCATTATTTGATTCCTAAAAACATAGAGGATAAAATCAAATTATAAGCAACACTTTTAATTAAAAGTAAACGTAAACTATATTTAAAAGAGGGAAATCAAATTTATTTTTAAAGCAATAAAGCATAGAATTTGAAATTGTTATGTTACTTGAGCTTATTTCAGTATAAGATTTTGATTTAATGCTCATTTGATTTGAACACTTAAAATCAATTTTCTGAAAAATATTTAAGAATGTAGGAAATATTATTTTTTTATTTATGCCTTTAACGCTTTATGAAGTGCATTATGATTCCTTATCTGTATACATGCTTTAAATATTTATGGTAATAGTATAATTTAATTTTTTTTATTTAATACCATAATTTATACACTATATGGTACTCTTAAAATTTCAATAACTAGATATGTGTTTGTTTTGTTGAAACTTAATCGTTTTCGCACCTGAAAAATAAAGAGAATGAATTGGAACAAATTGTCTAACTTAATTTAATTTTCAGTCATTTAAAATAATAAAGATGCGAAATCTTTTCACATCTCTATTATGTGATAGATAAATATTTATCCTAATAATATACACTTATACATACCTAAATAACTACTTCAAACTTTTAAAACATTTAAACAGCCATAGTCAGTTTTTAATAGTCTATATAGTTCATTTCAAAAAAATAGAACAGCACAGTGCAGTTTTATTTTAAAACAACAAGACGTGTGGGGTGCGTGCGTGTAATTTTGCAAAAAGTAAATGTGAAAATTGCAAAGGAAAATGCTGCACTTAAATATATTGCAGAGGAAATGCTGCAGGTTGTCAAATAGAAAAGTATATATAGCCTAGCAGGAAAAGTAAATATAATTTAGTAAATAAATTATTGCAACTTACAATCTTTAATAAGAGAGAGTTTAACTCATTTTCAAAACGAAAACAAAAACTTCTAGTTTATTTTCTTGGAACGTAGGTGAATAGATGGCACTGATTGTACTTTTTAGACAATTTCTGAATTACATGCTGATTTAAATGCGGCGGATTTTTCTTTCGTTCGACGAGGTAAAATGCTACTGATGGGTTTCGACTAGCTTCAGACCTTTTGTAGTCCTATATATTCGGATTTTCTCGTTGACTGTTATTTGATTGGTTTGAGTATTTCTCTTTTATTCTAATTAGATTCTATAAACTTATTAGTGAAAATTTTTTTGCTTGTTTTGTGTGCATTTAATACGGGTATATTTAGTTTTGTTTTGAGCCTATGTTGTTTTGTGACGTTTGATTTTAACATTTTGTGTTTTAATGTTTTTTTATTTCTGTGTTATTGATTATCTTCAAGACCTCATTTTTCCTGGATTTTTCAATTTCTTTATATTTAAACTTATTTTTTATTTGTTTTGTTTTGTTAGTTTTGGTTTCGTTTTGCGTGATTTTTTCTGGTTGCTTCTTAATTAAGATATTCTTTTTTTCTTGGGATTTCTGGGTCACGGGAAATCGATTTTTGACTTATTGTCAGGTTTCTCACAGAAAAAATCCCTTTTTGAATCCCTGTCTGAGGGTGACCCTTGAAAAAGTCTTCAAGCCGGATTCATTGTATTATTATTATCTCTACTTTTGTTTTAAATTTTTTTTTTGCCAATTTTGATCATTTCATCTGTGTCCTAGTTGTAGCAGCATTGGCGCTCTCTAGATACAATGTTCTTTTAAATATTTCTATTTTTAGATATTACTGTTTGGGTAAATTTATATTTTTTGCTAATTGTTTTTCTCTGATATATAATTTAGCCTAACTTCAATTATTGTTGGTATAATTTTTTTCTACTCAAAATAATAATATCCTTCACTTTCTCAATAAACATTCAATATAATAAGTTGACTAAAGGGGGAAAATTAAATTGCGAAACAAGTATATATCAAAAGAATCCCAAATATGTTCAACAAACTTTAAAACGGGAAAGAAGCCATTCTCTTCTACATATACGAGCCAACGTGGCTTTACCTTTCAAAATCTTCTGGAAAGCAAGAGAACTTCATGGCTGCTCAGTATTTTCCACGAATACATAGTCTACATCTGTGGTAACAAGAGCTCGTGAAAAAATATCCTTATAATATAGTGCCTATCTCTAGTCACCAAACATCCTTAAAAAAAAAGTGGAACTCAGTTCTATCCTTCATCATCTATGTTCCATTCAGTGTCTCATTCAAACACACCCCCATCCCAAAAGCTCTCATCTAATTCCCAATGGTTTAATGGAAATGTAACGTATCCGCCACTCTATACATAACGTAACATAACATAACGTCATCCTGTGCCCCCGGTGCCTATAACGCTAGGTTATCTAACCAGTTGGATGAGCACAAGATGGGAGAAAGAGAAAAAAAAAGAAAAAAAGGGGGGATCTGCACTTTTGAGGGACTTTTTAAGTTATAATTTTGGTTGATTATCACAAGGGGAATTCTTGTCTAGCTATAGTAGGTCTTGAAGAGGTCTTGATATTTATGAATATGGTTTACTATGGAGCTGATTTTGCTACGTGAAAGGGTGTTTGTTGCAACTCTCCTGTACCATTCTTCTTCGAGACTTCTTTCTGGCTCTCTCATGGCACATGAGAAAGCCAGAA
>JAOUZG010026641.1:14311861-14323146 GCA_026289955.1 Argiope argentata | reverse complement strand
TAAATAGTCGGTTCATGAGAACAAGTTCCAATGTATTTCAATATCAGTGAGTCTTATTTTAACCCGTTGCACTCGGAAAAGCAATTCGAGGCATAATTATTCAATATACAAGGGCTTTTTTATTGCTCCAGACTCTCTCTCTCTCTCTCTCTCTCTCTCTCTCTCTCTCTCTCTCTCTCTCTGTGTGTGTGTGTGTGTGTGTGTGTGTGTGTGCTTGCGCGCGTGTGCGCGTGTGCGCGTGTGCGTGCGCGCGTGTGCGCGTGTGCAAGTATGTTTAAATTGAATTTCTCCATCTTTTTACCATTCTGTAGGTATTTTCAATAATTAAAATTGAAAAATGAATTAATTAATAAAACTTTAAAATGATGCTCCATCTAGAATGATACCCAAGAGGCACCAACGAGTGCAAAGGGTTAACTCTGTATCTTTAAAATAATACTTATATCGGATCAGATAATCACAGTGGTATCAGACATTAAAGATATATCAACCGACTTCGATAAAACTGTTGCCCTAAGATATTAATTGAATTTATTATAATGTTAACAAGTTTTGATTATCTATATCTTATTCATAGAATGGAAACTTTTTTTTATCTTCTGGTAGTTCCTTTTTTTAATATGTTTGTAATTCTAGATCTAGTTTGTATTTTAAATTTGTATTTGTGCTAATCACTTAGCTTTCACTTTATATAATGGTATAGATATATGATTTTAGATATTGGTACTTTAATTGATATTGATGTAAATTATATATCCCATCCTTTGGATATTGTGATATTGTGTTTGTACTTATGAGTGTTACTGAGTTCTGTATGTGCTTTTGAACGTAATTTCTTGAACTAGAATCGTTTTGCTAATTATTTAATTTAAATATTTTGTTTTAGTCAAATGAGCTATAATTTATACCCTTATTTAGCACACATATTCAGGTATGACCGTAAGCCTTTCAATAAATAAATAATTGCTCTCTTCCCGTCGACCTTGAAGGTCATGTACTCTTTTGCATAGGCGAATCGTAGTAAGATAGACAAAAACTAATGAAAACTTTAATTTAAATGTTATTTGTACTTTAAATATAGAGCAAGTTTATTGATTTGTTATTCATTTTAAGTAACAAAAGAAATTGATTAAAAAAAATATTTCTCGTTATTGGGGCTGAGAGTTACAAAAAAAAATTTTAGAGTACCTCCAAAAATTGAGGGCCGAAAGCAAATGGTCATCAATGATGTTTTTAAGCTAGTAAATTTCGAATGAGATGAAAATTCTAGAAACCGTGACCGTGACTGAAATATTGTGGTTTTCAGATTTTCCCTAAAAATACAGAATGATGTGGAAGTTAGGTCGATTGAGAACGTCCAGTTATCATGAACTTTCATACGAAATAAGCATTGACGAGATTGAAATGTTAGGTAAAGCTAAAAAAACTGGGTCTTTTATGCTCTTAATTATTTAAACTCACAGACTGACTAGGAAAATTGGTGAAAATAAAAACCTGTATTCATAATAACTACAAATTATTCTAGAGACTATCCAAGTTACAGATTCGTTAAGAATTCTGAGGAGAAATGCAACAAAAATACACGTAGAAAATGTCTACAAAATAATTTTTTTAATAAGAGTTACAAAAAAATTACATTCGAAGCTTGCGTTTCTTTAAAAAAAAAGTAGAATAATGCTGTATTTTAAGTCCTATTTATGTTCATTTGTGTGCGTGTTTGCGTGCTCAAGCCAATCTAATGAATTAAAGATTAAATTATATTTTTACATTTCTCCTCAAAAGTTTCGGAAAATAGTATTGCTTAAAATTAAATTATTAAACTATTTTTTAAATTGTTTTTAATTTTACTCACAATCAATTTTTTTTAAAAAAATATCTTTAATCAATAAAATTAACTATCGTGCAAATTTTTTCCCCGCCAATTTTTAAAAAATGTTTTTGATATATCATTGATAGATTTTATCCTTTACCTGAAATTCCGTTTATCTCTCTGAATTCTATTTAATCTCAAAATTTACTGTCGTTGTTGAAAGCTAAAGAAAAAGGATTCTGTTTATTATAGGTTTTATTTGCTTGAGGAATAAATAAATAAATGAAGTTACAATATTACGAATGTTAGAACATAGATTAAACAAAAAAAAGTTTTTCATTGCCATACGATGCCATGGGATATAATTCTATTAACATGGTTTTTATACGCAATGAACATAGCAGGTGCAGATCTTTTGAAATAACCTGGCTTTGATCTTTGTCATTATTTGATTCCTAAAAACATAGAGGATAAAATCAAATTATAAGCAACACTTTTAATTAAAAGTAAACGTAAACTATATTTAAAAGAGGGAAATCAAATTTATTTTTAAAGCAATAAAGCATAGAATTTGAAATTGTTATGTTACTTGAGCTTATTTCAGTATAAGATTTTGATTTAATGCTCATTTGATTTGAACACTTAAAATCAATTTTCTGAAAAATATTTAAGAATGTAGGAAATATTATTTTTTTATTTATGCCTTTAACGCTTTATGAAGTGCATTATGATTCCTTATCTGTATACATGCTTTAAATATTTATGGTAATAGTATAATTTAATTTTTTTATTTAATACCATAATTTATACACTATATGGTACTCTTAAAATTTCAATAACTAGATATGTGTTTGTTTTGTTGAAACTTAATCGTTTTCGCACCTGAAAAATAAAGAGAATGAATTGGAACAAATTGTCTAACTTAATTTAATTTTCAGTCATTTAAAATAATAAAGATGCGAAATCTTTTCACATCTCTATTATGTGATAGATAAATATTTATCCTAATAATATACACTTATACATACCTAAATAACTACTTCAAACTTTTAAAACATTTAAACAGCCATAGTCAGTTTTTAATAGTCTATATAGTTCATTTCAAAAAAATAGAACAGCACAGTGCAGTTTTATTTTAAAACAACAAGACGTGTGGGGTGCGTGCGTGTAATTTTGCAAAAAGTAAATGTGAAAATTGCAAAGGAAAATGCTGCACTTAAATATATTGCAGAGGAAATGCTGCAGGTTGTCAAATAGAAAAGTATATATAGCCTAGCAGGAAAAGTAAATATAATTTAGTAAATAAATTATTGCAACTTACAATCTTTAATAAGAGAGAGTTTAACTCATTTTCAAAACGAAAACAAAAACTTCTAGTTTATTTTCTTGGAACGTAGGTGAATAGATGGCACTGATTGTACTTTTTAGACAATTTCTGAATTACATGCTGATTTAAATGCGGCGGATTTTTCTTTCGTTCGACGAGGTAAAATGCTACTGATGGGTTTCGACTAGCTTCAGACCTTTTGTAGTCCTATATATTCGGATTTTCTCGTTGACTGTTATTTGATTGGTTTGAGTATTTCTCTTTTATTCTAATTAGATTCTATAAACTTATTAGTGAAAATTTTTTTGCTTGTTTTGTGTGCATTTAATACGGGTATATTTAGTTTTGTTTTGAGTCTATGTTGTTTTGTGACGTTTGATTTTAACATTTTGTGTTTTAATGTTTTTTTTTATTTCTGTGTTATTGATTATCTTCAAGACCTCATTTTTCCTGGATTTTTCAATTTCTTTATATTTAAACTTATTTTTTATTTGTTTTGTTTTGTTAGTTTTGGTTTCGTTTTGCGTGATTTTTTCTGGTTGCTTCTTAATTAAGATATTCTTTTTTTCTTGGGATTTCTGGGTCACGGGAAATCGATTTTTGACTTATTGTCAGGTTTCTCACAGAAAAAATCCCTTTTTGAATCCCTGTCTGAGGGTGACCCTTGAAAAAGTCTTCAAGCCGGATTCATTGTATTATTATTATCTCTACTTTTGTTTTAAATTTTTTTTTTGCCAATTTTGATCATTTCATCTGTGTCCTAGTTGTAGCAGCATTGGCGCTCTCTAGATACAATGTTCTTTTAAATATTTCTATTTTTAGATATTACTGTTTGGGTAAATTTATATTTTTTGCTAATTGTTTTTCTCTGATATATAATTTAGCCTAACTTCAATTATTGTTGGTATAATTTTTTTCTACTCAAAATAATAATATCCTTCACTTTCTCAATAAACATTCAATATAAGTTGACTAAAGGGGGAAAATTAAATTGCGAAACAAGTATATATCAAAAGAATCCCAAATATGTTCAACAAACTTTAAAACGGGAAAGAAGCCATTCTCTTCTACATATACGAGCCAACGTGGCTTTACCTTTCAAAATCTTCTGGAAAGCAAGAGAACTTCATGGCTGCTCAGTATTTTCCACGAATACATAGTCTACATCTGTGGTAACAAGAGCTCGTGAAAAAATATCCTTATAATATAGTGCCTATCTCTAGTCACCAAACATCCTTAAAAAAAAGTGGAACTCAGTTCTATCCTTCATCATCTATGTTCCATTCAGTGTCTCATTCAAACACACCCCCATCCCAAAAGCTCTCATCTAATTCCCAATGGTTTAATGGAAATGTAACGTATCCGCCACTCTATACATAACGTAACATAACATAACGCCATCCTGTGCCCCCGGTGCCTATAACGCTAGGTTATCTAACCAGTTGGATGAGCACAAGATGGGAGAAAGAGAAAAAAAAGAAAAAAAGGGGGGGATCTGCACTTTTGAGGGACTTTTTAAGTTATAATTTTGGTTGATTATCACAAGGGGAATTCTTGTCTAGCTATAGTAGGTCTTGAAGAGGTCTTGATATTTATGAATATGGTTTACTATGGAGCTGATTTTGCTACGTGAAAGGGTGTTTGTTGCAACTCTCCTGTACCATTCTTCTTCGAGACTTCTTTCTGGCTTTCTCATGTGCCATGAGAGAGTCTGTAGGCATTCTGTGGCTTTGTGAATTGGAGATCCTATTTCCCCACAGCCACAGTAAGGAGAGTTGGCTAGATGGAATCTGTAAAGGTATGTCGGGAATGGGCCGTGTCCAGTGAAGAAAAGGACATTCGCTCTGTCCCAGTTGGTAGCGTAGAGAGAGACTTTTGGTATTATATTATATATGGAACGACCTGTTTCGCCTTCTTCCCATTCCTTTTGCTATCTTGTCATCATATCGATTTGGAGGATGTTTTTTAGATGAGATCTTGGAAGCTTCATTAGATTCCGATGTTCATTCGCATTAGCCGCTGTTTTGGCTAGTTTGTCCGCCACTTCATTCCCGTCATAGCCTACATGTGCCTTGATCCATGAAATTTTAATATGAAGGTTTTCAAGAAGAAGGGAGAAGGTATCTCTTGCTAATTGGCCATTGGATTTTGAAGAACTTGAGGCTTGTATACTTGCTTTATTGTCTACATAAATAGTAATTGGATCAGATGAAGGAAGAGAGGTTGCGTAATTCACTGCTCTATTGAGTGCTAGGAGCTCAGCTTGGAAGACCGTGTTTTCTTTCAATAGGCTGGTTGACCACTGGTGTATAGTAACTGCATCCTGCATGACACAAAATGCCTCCCCAACTCCTGTTGATGATTTTGACCCATCCGTATATATTCGGAGTTCAAAATTCTGAGACCCATCGTCTTCCAACGAAGTTTGATGGGCATGGAAATGTTTAGAGGGGTGTGACGTCCAGCCCGAAGCTCTGTATATAGCAGTTATTAAGAACTTTCTATGAGATTAAAATAATTTATTGGTAAACAGGAAATAAACCCCTTAAAGAAAGTCTAGTCTTCGTGCTCATTTCGCTATTGTAAACAATGCAGCTGGAAACGGTATGTAACATTCTGGATTCCAGGCAAATAGGATTCTTTAATGCAGCTACTAGGCAAAGTAAACAGTGATATCTGTTATCCGATTACCGTGAACAATATACTGGGCAATGCTCTCAACTGACAGGTTCTTAATATTTTATATAAATGTGTCTTATTTCGCCAATATTTCGATATATCTGTCTTTATGGCCTATGTTTTTCTTGGCTGCGCATCAAGAATTTTTTTTTACAACTATATCTCTATAACGCTCTCCAGGTGCATGAAATAATATTGTTGCCAATAAAGAACTCCTTCAAACATAACCCTTCTTCTTGTCTTCAAATCATTTTTACCTAGCGTAAAAACGTCTTGATATTTTCTAGTAATTATTTTTAACAAACGTTATCGTATTCCCTGGCAGCGAATATTCTAAAAAAGAAACTTTTCTCCCCTTTTCCAGTTCCCAAGCACTCCTTGTACTGACTCTACTCGTATTACATGCCTGCGTGTCACTTGCAAAATTATGGTTTTGATATTAGCATATGCATTATTACCTCTCTTTTAAGTTAGCTTTTAAATGTAATAACAGCAGAGTAACAATACTTTATAGAATTTCAAATATGATGTAAAGTAAAATTTTTTGCAGAAGTTTTGATAAAAGTGATATGAATGGAATTTGGTCTAAACATTTATCATCAGAACCGTGTATTAACTGATAAGCCAAATTTTTGAAATGTGAAAATCTGTATTTCAGTGCGATAATTCAAAAACGCAAAAGCTTCATATAAATAAAGCTTAGTATTTGGTGTTATGTTCCAGATTGTGAAATTATAATTGATTTTTGATATAAGTAATAAAATAAAGAACATCAAGAAAGCAGGTTGAGAGTTTTTCTTTAGGTTACGAGGAAAAAGACACTTATAACTGGGTCACTACACCTAAAAGTAGTGTAGTATGGCATCAAAGGCTTTGTACTCCTATTCTTTTCTACATGAATTAGAGAAAAGCATAAAAGGAGAAGGGAGGAAAGGACTAATTGTTGTGCTGTGACTAATGGCACTTGCCGTGGACAAGCTTCCGCGTATAAGATCAACAGATTTTAAGCCTAATAATTGCGTCTCTGTTTTACAAGTAGTGCCATCTAGGGTCAAGAGTACGACTTAACTACTCACATGTCACAACCCTTTTTAGGGGGCGAACTTCATTCATGCAAATTCATTCATTCAACTCAGATCGTAATTTAGACTTGGAACTGAGAACGATCACCTCTGACCCACTACCCCAGTGGTATTACTCTCTACATGGAGGACTTAGCGACCACGAACAGATTTAACGAGTGCCAATCGCCACACACTCGGGGATTCTTTTGGCCGGTGAGCTTCGAACCCGTAACCTAAGGAGTACGAATCCAATGCTCTACCAACCAGGCCATCCAGGCCTAGGGTGATATATTAAATAAGCATATGATAATTCAAATAATACTTTTATTGATTATAACTTTTAAAAGTATAAATATAGGGCTAATATGCTACAGAAAATATTGGTTACCTAAGGTCTGTTTATATAAAAGATATGAAACGACCCTGTGCGTATAATTGAGAACTTCATTGAAAGTGACCTAGACAGGAGCACAACTTTCTAATTGATTAATGAGCCGAAGGATTCCTTGTTCATAGAACTCTTGTGACCGTGACGAGGCCCAGTCCTTCATAGCGTCCTTGAGTTCGCCTTCCGAGTTAAAATGCTTCCCTTTCAGTTGTTTTTTCTAAACCATTAACTCTGTGAGATACTCCGATTACTACACAAGTCCATCAAAAACAAAGGAAGGGGTTTCTCAAAGAGGGTGTGGTTATACTACATGATACCGCACGTCCCCAAGGTCACTCACGTGGAACTGGTCAAGTTCAAATGGTAGGATCTCACCATGCGCCCTATAGTCCGGATAAGTCACCCTGCGATTTTAATGAACTTGATCCCTTGAAAAAAATCTCTAAAAAGATATCACTTCAACTCCGATGATGAACTCAAGGAAGTTTTGAAGAATTGCTTTTCTTCAAGGCCACAGGAATTTTGAAAATAAAGAATCCTTCGGCCCATTAATCAATGGATTGTTGTGCTCATACCTGAGGTGTATACTCTGAAAAAAAGTCTTCAATCATACCCGTAGAGTCATTTCGTACTTTTTTTAACACTACTTGCATTTGCATGCTACAGCTAAATCTTAGCATATATTACGCATTCATATGAATTCTTTCAGAGTATGAAGAATTCATTTTGAGTTAACCCTATAAAAAGTAAACCTCATGCGATAGAATTAAATGTAAAGGACAATGACCTCTCTTTCTTCTCTAGCTGAAAATACAGAAGAATTATTGATGATACTTTTGATCCTGATAAATGATTTATGAACATTTTTAACCCATATATATGATCTATGACATTTTTAACCAAGTAGACGTCATTTTGAGCTTAGTAACCAAAGTTTTCTCTTGAAAAATTATACACTTACTGATTTTTGTAGCTTTGTTAAAAAAATTATTTTAGAAGAAAGGCTCGCATTGTTTAGGAAACTTAAATGTATCGACTCTACTTTTTCTACAAACCGAGTAAGTTTTCTTAGTAATTTAGAAAAAACATTTTATTTAAAAGTATCAATATTTAATACTAAAAATAATTTACCATATCTTAAAAGATAAGCAGTACAGATCTAGCTTGCAAATCTTATAAATTGAAATTCCCCCCCCCCTTTTTTTTCAAATGTAGTTTTACTCGTGATTTTTTTCAGACAAAGTCTTTCCACCTAATTTTTGAATTTTATATAATATTAGTATATAATAAAGAAAAAGAGTTCCTCTCACGCCATAATGGTTAATATAAATATTTCATTTTTCTAAACACTTCACTTTATTTCTGTACTTGATATAGTAAATTTTAACGTTTCACAGATTTTAATATATCCCATAATAAATTAAAGAAATATAAAAAAATAATGCAATATACATGTTTATTTTCATACATATTCATAAAAATGTAATTAAGAAAAAAATTAACTATGATAAAAGTATGCATTACTGCTTAAGGGCAGTATAGAAATTATTTAATGTCCTATGTATTTCAAAGCCAGTATGGTAACGAGCTGGACACCGTTTCATTTCTTACATTAAAAAGTTAAACAAATTATTAGATGATTTGCTTATAATTCCCAAAGCTTTCTTTAAAACTAATATTAGAAAAATAAAACAATAACAATGTTTCAAGTAGCGGTTCTTACGTTTTTGCTGCTAAAATTAATTTAAAAAATCATATAATATATTATATATTCCTATTTTTAAAAAAATTGCTGCACTTCATTTTTATAAGACTAAGGAGAATTTCCTATTATAACCTGTAAATTAGAAATAATTAAACTACAACTACTTTTAATTATATATGAAGTTATATTAGTTAATTATATATGAAGTTATATTAGTTAATTATATATGAAGTTATATTTAATTATATTAAACTACTTTTAATTATATATCAAGCAATAATCAAAGGATTAGCAGCAAATAAATGCTGACGATTGCTGACTCAAAGTTTTATTTGTTTGCTTCCTGTATTTAAAGATCCAAATTGATGTCTAAATAGTTTACAGAATGGTTGTTGAAATAATTCAGAGAGAAAAGGGGAATAAAAAGATTCAAATAAACGTATGGAAAATTTTAGGAACAGGAAAAAAAAGTAGACAGTGAAATTTTTTTTTAGATTTGGCAATTCGAATTTTAATATACGTGAACAAGTATCTTCTAAAGTTCTTCTCGCTCACATTAATTTGAGTTCAGCAATGTCTATTGCCACAAACTTGTGATGGAGAAAGTGCAAAATGATCATGTTTAACATGGCAAGATTGGTAACTGCGCCATCTAGTGACAAACAATGAACTTAAGAGTCCTTTTCTCTTAAAAAACCCAAGATAAATGGAAAACATCTACACACTGTAGGACGAAAAGACGTACCCAGCTCAATAGTGATTGGAACAACGACTCTTACGATCATTTTTTAAAAAAATGTCAAAAATAACTCCCAACAACAGCAGAAAGGATCGTCTGAAAAATGTACTTGATACAATAGTTGCTAGCGCAAGACAAAATTAAAAGGATCTGCTGATAACTAATCGGTCCGTTTCGTTTCTAACACCTTCCTGAAGCTAAATCATTAGAAATCCTAACTAGACAAATGAATGGTTAAATCTTATAGTTCTGCTTTTAATATTATTGCATTAAAAGTGCCATTTCTCACTAAATTAAAATTATATCATTGAAATTTTTTTCTTAAATCATATACCGTTTTTGAAAGAGAAATTCCAGCTTCGTGTTTACCATCAGAGGTTGCTGTTAACGGTTTTACTATTAAGCTTCTGATCAATTTATCCTTAGAACTAACTTTAGGGCAATAGTCGTTGCGTTCTCAAAGTAATACGTAGTTGAAAAACAAAAGAACATCGCATCCGTTAAAATGCGAGGAAACTTATTTTATAGATTATCGTACCTTTTGGAACCAGTTAGGTTGTTTCCAAGTTAAATAGAATGTATGCACTTTAAACAAAATTGAAATTTTTAATTGGAGTTATTTAAACAAAGAAACTGTGTAAGCCATGTAATAAAAAGTAATATTAAAAAATATTTTAAGACAATTCCTACTTAGGTCAACAAAGAAAATTTTTATTTTAGTATCAAATAATTACAATTACTATAAATAATTGATCAAAAAATTACACTAGCTTAGAATTTTTAACATCGTCTGTGGCAACACAAAATGTGTGATTTTTTTACATCAATTGGGATAACGCAATACAGATTAGAAATTTTTAATTTTCTTTATTCTATATTATTCTAAATCGAAAGTATTTCAAAATGAATTCGAAAAATCGATTTAATAACAATGTTTAAATCTTTACTTTTAAATGCATAAAACATTACATAAACAGAATCGTTTGAAATAATCGATTGGAAACATTTTAAGTCTAACCTCATTAGCGTGGGGGAAAAAACAAACTTAATTCGTTAATTATTTCGCGGTGGAGAAATGAGGATTTTTGGCTAGAAAGTTAGTTTTTTTTATTAATTAATAAAAAATAAATGAATTAATATTTGAAAAAACTGTATTAATATCAAATGTCATCCACTACAAGTTTAAAAAATATTTGAACTTAAGTGTATGAATAAAAAGTATTTTATTAACAATTGAAAGTTTGAACAAGATATATATATATATAGGGAGAGTATGAGCTAATAGTAGGAATTGAAAAATTGGAAAGAAGAATTCTTCAAAATCTAATTTTTTTTAAAGTAGCATCAGATTGTTTTTACTTTGTTAAAAAGAATTCAGCTCATTATAAAATGAGAAAACTCTGTTTGTCATCACAAATGGAGATATTCTATTCAATCTGAAACAGTTTGTTAGAAAAGAGACATTCTACACATATTCAGAAAAAATTCGAACTTTTGTGTTTTATGTGGGAAAACTATTTTAAAAACCAGGATTATCCCAGTTATTCGCTGAAATCTAACTATATATATATAT
>JAOUZG010026641.1:14272402-14304984 GCA_026289955.1 Argiope argentata | reverse complement strand
TATCATTTTTTATGTAAGTTTGAAACAGTATCATTTTTTATGTAAGTGTGAAACAGTATAAATTTTTTTTATGTAAGGTCAGAAAAGTATCAAATTTACTTCTTGAGGTAAATGTGGAACAGTATCAAATTTTATTTTTGATGTAAGTGTGAAAGAGCATTAAAATTTTTTTGATGTAAGGTTGGAAAAGTATCAAATTTACTTCTTGAGGTAAATGTGGAACAGTATCAATTTTTTTTATGTACGGTCGGAAAAGTATCAAATTTACTTCTTGAGGTAAATATGGAACAGTATCAAATTTTCTTTTTAAATAAGCGTGAAACAGCATCAATTGTTTTATGTGCGAAACAGCACCAAATTTTCCTTTCGATGTAAGTGTGGAACAACATGACATTTTCTGTTTGAAATAAGTGTGGAACAGAATCAAATTTTCTTTTCGATGTAAGTATGGAACAATATCAAATTTTCTTCTTGTGTTAACTGTGAAACAGTATCAGAAAAACATTATACGAAAAAATTACCTGATTTTCTTCACAATATTCTTCGTGAGAAGCACCAGACATTCATGCCCGTAAGTATATCGGATCTAGCAAGAATTAAAAAGGGTTAGGGAGATTCTACTTCCGTCGTCACCTTCCTGATCAACTCTGATCTTCCATTCCTAAAATAAATAAAAAATATTTAAGCTCTCATGGCGTTCCAAAGAAATGCTCATTCATTTATTGCTAAATTCCTCATTTTTTCTTTAAAAATATTAAAGTTTGGTAACACTTTTAATTATAAAAATTCAGAGAACCAACAGTTGCATATTGGAAGGATAAATAAAGGATAAATGCTTTAATATAAAACTTTTTTGCGCACATTTATGTACTTCTTTATTTTCTAAAGTATGGTGAGCATCCACAAAAAATGTAAGTCTTGACAGATTCAGTCCATTAAAGAAGCGACCTTATCGATTAATCTATTATCGATTAATCGATTTAAATTGACAATTCAAATGCTACTAGCTAGAAGGCGGAATCCCAATGTGATTGCGATAGCAAAATTGTCTTATTAGAAACTTCTGATATACTATCTGAAACAATGTATTCGAATGTTACAAACTCTCCATCAAACGATTCGAGCATTTGCTTTTATCAATCATTCAATCTATAATAAGAATTTCACTCCATAATATAAACTCCTTGTAAATTGTAGTAAATTATTTTAATTGAATTCGTGGGTTTCGTCGTATCGAATTATAACATAAATTTTGTTTTTAAAATGTATCCTATATTAATAATTTAACAGCCAAAAGTGTCAATAAACTAGACAAACAAACTGATAACCAAAGTAGTACTAGGAATAAGATGAAAATTTTACAAAGTCTGTTCAAATTAAAAGGTACAAAACGTCATAACATTGTAAGCGTTAACAATTTTGTCTATACCGCTATGGGAGAACGTAGCGAGACATCTAAGAAAGCAATAGGTGTCCCCGGCGTAGATCGGAGCATGCGCGGGGTTTCACAGGCACAGGTGAGATCAGAGGCTTCCATTTTAAGATACTTGGTGAATTTCTTAAGTACAGAAGAATCATTAACTCCGATGTGCACTGTGAGAAACTCCGAAGACTAGGCAGGTCGATCAAAATCCAAAAGCCAGATCTACGCATGGAGGGTGTAGCTCTGCTTCATTACAACGCGCCACCACTCGTCTTCAGGGTCACACACGCAGAACTAGTCAAGTTAAGGCTGGAGCAGCTTAACCATCCACCCTACAGCTCAGATATATCACCGTGCGATTTCCCTGTGTTTGATCTCCTGAAAACACCTCTGAAAGGGTAAAAAAGGGTAAAGGAATTCCATATTAGATTCCATATGTATTCCAGAATTCCTGTTGGAATTCTGGAACAAGGATTCCTTCGGCTCGATAATCAATAAAATCATTGTTCTCAGGCGCCGGGTTGCTGGCACAGAGGTAGAGCGTCTGCCTCATGTTCTGGAGGTCCCGGGTTCGAGTCCCGGTTCGGGCATGGTCGTTCCCTTGTGTGCTATCTGTGAGAGGTGTGAATGTGCCCCCCTGTAAAAAGGGGCTGTGCAAGCGTATGTGTGTGTGTTTCATCTTCATATGAGCTAGAAGTCAGACTTCTGCCCTCGGGTGCTCAGGGGTTCATACCCTCAGAAGCTACTGCACCCCTCTTTCCGCGGTAAAAAGTGGACACGACATCATCATCATCATTGTTCTCAGGCCTGTCATGGTAATTTGAATAAAATCTCCATTTACAGCCACAATGTTGTTTCGCATTCTCTCATTTTAACACCCCTTGTAGTTTTGTTAATTTACTTTTGGGAAACTTTTACAATTTTTTTCTCTGGCAATTTTACCTAATAGTTCTCCCAGAGATTTCAGTTCATCATCATTTTTCCTATTATTTGTATCGTCCCTTGAGAAGCGTAAAATAGGGGGAGGGGGAGGATGCTTCATATTTGAAAATCAAAAATGACAAGTAGTTATAAAATTAATTTTGACCTTTTATATCATTCTAACTAACAGCATTGTATTTTATTGAAGTATTAAACATTTTCGAACTGAGAAGCCTTCAAATTCTACCAAGTTAATCCTTTCCCATTCATATCTAGTAGCTAGTCCAGAGGAAAAGAAAAGACTACAAAATAAAAATGAAAGTCCCTTTTAAATTATTCGCTTCGTTATTAAAAAAAACTTATGATCTAGAGAAGAAAAAAAGATATGAGAACATTTAAAGCAATATGCTTATTCAGCTTTTTAAATTCACTTCCAGTTTTGTAATAGAGGCAGGTTCAAAGGAATTCTTTCCGCTTCGTTCCAAACTGAATAGTCCAATTTGCATTTTTATTTCAAAGACTTGCCTTGACATAATCGCATTGAATTCATATTCATATTTGAAACGTCAAAATGTGAAAGTTGTTTCATGAGCTCTTTATTCAAGACTTCAATTTTACGTAAGAAAATTAGTTCAATTCAGTAAAACTTCCTTTTTTTTAAGAAGCTTATTCAAAGAGATTTCATCGTTGCATTTTGAAACTTCTTTTCAGATAAAAATGCATTTATTTTTCAAAGGGAATATTGGGAAAGGAAATGAAACGAATTTAATCTTTATTTAAAAGCATCGCCCGCATTTTCTCCATTAAATACTCTTCTGCCGTTATCAAAAATCATTTTATTATATTTGCTAATAGTTTTATCCTCATATGTTTGGATTACATATTACGTCTTTTTTTTAATAAATCGTAGATTCATCTAAATAATTTGACAAAGTTCTAAATATCTTTTTGATAACTCTTGATTAGTAAACCAATTGTAATTTTTTCTCCTTAAAATTTAGCAATATCTGTTGTATTTTTTCCCTTTTTTATATCTGAATCTGATAAAGAAAATTAAATGAAATATTTAAATTTTTGTTGTTGTTTCTTATGGCACTTGCCATGGACAAGCTCGCTGAGGTAGTCAGGGATTTAAGCCTAATCAGCGTCTCTTGTTTCTGAAGTAGCGCCGACTAGTGCAAAGAGTGCGACTTTTGCTGCTCACTCGTCACATTCGCCCCTTTTTACAAGAGGTAACATTCACACACCTTTCAGATAGAACACAGAAGAATAACCATGCCCGTACCGGGAATCGAACCCGGGACGCCCAGATCATGGGGAAGACGTGCTACCCCTAAGCCATGACACCGGCAATATTTAAATGTGTGTTATTTATGTAAAAGTTTTCTTCTTGAATTTAGAATTTGTCAGATTTTTTTTTCTTCTTTGATGATTCTCAAATAAGCAGAGTAATAGATCTGTTGTTTTGTATTCCGTTATTATTTTTCTAATATCATTTTTTACAATGTGAAGGAAAAAGTAGTTTATGTTTTGACGGCTTTCTCTCACTGATGTAACGCGTTTTCCTGGCGTCCTGGGAGTCCCAGGTTTGGGCATGGTCGTTTTTCTGTGTGATATCTGTGAGATGTGTGACTGTGTCCCCCTGTAAAAAGGGGGATTGCAAGCAAATGTGGTGAGTGTGTAGCTAAGTCGTACTCCTGACCCTAGGTGGCGCTACTTCAAAAACAAGAGACGCTCCTTTCGGCTTAAGTCTGCTTGCTGTATGAGGGGGGGGGAAGCTTGTCCTTAGGCAAGTGCCATAAGTAACAACAGCAACAGTTCAAGTTTTATTTCACTGTACTGAGTGTACAAACACTTCATAATTACGATGCTCTTGCATGTACCACTATCTGTATTAGGGTATCAAACTTTGCGTATACTATTTAAGTATAAGATAATGTATTAAGTTAAGATATGTGTAAGATTAAGTATAAGCTGCAAGATAATGTCTTCATATTGTATGGAATATTTTCTGGTCGCGTAGATAAATAGAGATGTCGCTATTCTTCGGTAGAGTAACGTTAATTGAAATAAACTTTAGTGGAAGTTATTTGACAAACAGCAAATTTTATTACCTTTTTGGTTTTTGTTTTCCAATTCCTACTATTAATTCTCCCTTATATACATTTATATATAGATAGATATATTTTGTTCAAATTTTCAATTAATTATAAAATATTAATTAAATACTTTTTATTCATCCACTCAAGATCAAATACATTTTTTAAACTTATAGTGAATGACACTTGATGTAAATACAGTTTATTTTTTCAAATATTATTTCTTTAATTAAATTTAAATAATATTCACTACTTTAAATTGAGTTTTAGCAATTTATAATGAAAACTGAAATCGACAGGCAATAGCTCGATAGGTAAAATGGAAATATTTCAGTACTTTTCATTTGAAGGTGAAGAATGCGAGTTCTACTCTGGTGAAAATTAATAATTTTTTGACAAATTACTAATATTAATTGTAATTTTTTAATAAGAAGTAAATAAAATAAAAATTTTCTTTGTTGACCTAAGTAGGAATTGACTTAATTTTTTTAATATATATATTACTTGTTTCAAATTATTTAAGGAACAAACCTAACATACTTTGACGCAACTGTGAACGAACTTTAAGATCATTTGTGACTATTTTTTTTTCAAAGAATAACGATGAAATAAACATTTTTCCCGATTACTTTTTATAAAAACGACCTATAATAGTATTACATATGACAAAAACTTGGAAAGTATTCTCGTATAATAATTAACAGAAGTATGCCAGTTTTTACTGAAAGTCACGAACGTCTACTAAAGCAAAAAAAATTCATTTTCAATTGTTTAAAAAAAGGATAGAGTTTAAGGTACAAGTAAAGACTTTTCCTGTCGGTTTCTTGTAATATAATATATTTTTTTTACTTTATGCACACTTTATTTGGACGCTGAGTTATGAGAAAAGGTCATGTAACATTTGTGAAACAAAGAATAATTCGACACAATTATTGGCAGACGAGTATACTCGTTAGCATCTCAATAAACTTCCTAAATATTAACCCATCCGCTGTCAATCACGAATATACTCGTGGTTGGCAAGGTTTTACCCTTCGCCAGCATGAATATACTCGTGATATATTCATTATAACATACACCTTGTCAAACTTGCAAACTTTTTATGGCCACAAACATAAATATACAAGTATAAAAACTTGAAAAAAAGCTACAAATAAATTGTTTTTACAAAAATTCTACTTTATTTAAACCATTCGTTGCCAAGCCTAAATTGTATGAGGTTATTCCCATTGCCAACCACGAGTATACTCGTGTTTAATTTTTATACATGTAAATGATTATTTATGACACAATATGTATTTATTTTGGAACAATAATTCGCCATTTCTGTTTTAGTGTTAGATAAACAATAAAACTCAAAACAGAAATGGCGAAAGGAATAACCTCATACAATTTCGACTTGGCAGCGAATGGGTTAATGTTCTCATGATGTATTAGATAAAAATGCTAATCTCACGTCAATGATTTATATTTTGTATATTTATTCACCAATATGTATCAAGGTATTGGCGATCTTAACCAAATTCTAAAAATGTATGTGGCTTTAAGAGAATAAAAAATAATGCGAAGGAGTATGTGAGGATGTTTTGTCGTTATTTTCTTGATCCATTTTACAACGGAAGTAGGGTGCAGTAGCTAATTAGGGTATTGACTCCTCAGCACACGAGAGCAGAAGTCCGACTTCTAGCTCAAACACGTCACAAACCCATTTTACAGAGTGGGCTTCATTCATTCATCCACAGATGGTAAATTAGATCTGGAACAGAGAACGGTCACCTCTGGCCTAGTAACTCCAGTGGTATTATTCTCAGCATGGACTACTTTTTAACCACGACAGATTTAACATGCTCCAGCCACCACACACACAAGGAGAGTCTTCGGCTGATGGGTTCGAACTCGCAGCATAAGGGATGCAAATTCAACGCCCTACCAATCAGGCTATCCCTGCTTGAGAAAGTTTTGAAAAGATTCTTGTATTTTGTTGTTCAGAGCATCCAAAGAGAACTTTAGAGATCAAAAGAACTATCTTGATCTCCGATATCAAGATAATTTTAAATAATATTTTTTGAATAATTCGAATTTCCAAAATCTAAAATCAGTCATAAATAATACGGATTCTCACAGGTCCACTGTGTGCTTATTTTTCATTGTTAAAAACTGTTTCTTGTTAAGTGTTTCTTCTGCATTTAAATCACCAGAAATGGCAATAACACATTGCTAGATTGATGAGGTATTGATTTACGAGTCATTATTGATAAAGAAAATCTGAGTAAATGAGTCATGTTTGCCAAGCGGAATAACATGCCATCAATGTTCAGTGTCGCATGAAAAGAAAACTTGCGACCCTGAGCCTAATGATAGTTAGTTCCTGGCACATAAGGAAATCGGAATTTTTTGGAAAGCTAAACTTTAAGTAGAAAAAAAACAAAAGTGGTTTGACTGCTTGGAGAGCAGAGATTTTCATAAAAATTTAAATCATAAGCCCACCAAGCGGGCAGTATAACAAAGTTTTAAAAAATGATCTCCATAATACTGTTCTCAAATGATAACTTGAACTTCTTTATTTATTTTACTTAAATTTTGTCTATAAGACATCTCTTCATATTTACTTATATTGCTTTTATGTTTGTATTTGTAAATACTGTAATGAAAATTGATACAATTGTAATTATTTAATAAAAAGTAACTAAAGTAAAAAAAAAACATCTTCTCTTCCTAAATTTAATAAGCTTAAGCTTTATGTATGCATATGTTAAGCTTTATGACTTACATAAAGCTTACGCTTATGCTAACAGGCTTATGCTTTATCTAAGTCAGTGAGATCCCATTTAAAAAAGAATTAATAGGTGTAACATATAAAAATTATTAGTACATTCCTAATAATTTTAAATAATATCTCTCTCCCGTTTATTGCTAGCAAACGCAACTACATATAATAATTTGTAAGTTTCACCTCCTCAAAAAAAATTAATAAATATCGTTTTATGTTTTAACCCTTTTTCGGGCACAGATTTAAGTGAAATTAGTTTTTTAACCATTAATTCGTAATAAACTATATAACAATTCTTGGAAGTTTCACTTTATCTTCATTTTGTATTCCTAATGAACATTGATCCGTAATAAGCTATATAGTAATTCTTAGAAGTTTCACTTTATCTTCATTTTTTATTCCTAATGACCATTAATCCGTAATAAACTATATAACAACTCTTAAAAATTTCATTTTATCTTCATTTTGTATTCCTATTGACCATTAATCCGTAATAAACTATATAGAAATTTTAAAAAGTTTCACTTTAACTTCATTCTGTATTCCTATTGACCTTTAATCCGTAGTAAACTGTATAACAATTCTTAGAAGTTTCACTTTATTTTCATTCTGTATTCCCATTGACCATTAATCCGTAATAAACTGTATAACAATTCTTAAAAGTTTCACTTTATCTTCATTTTGTATTCCTATCGACCATTAATCCATAATAAACTATATAACAATTCTTAGGAGTTTCACTTTATCACATTTTTTTTATTTAATCCTCAATAAATTATATAGCAATTCTTAGAAGTTTCACTGTATCTTCATTTTGTATTCCTATTGACCATTAATCCGTAATAAGCTATATAAGAATTCTTAGAAGTTTTACTTTCTCTTCATTTTGTATTCCAAATGACCATTAATCCTTATAAACTATATAAAAATTCTTAGAAGTTTCATTTTATCTTCATTTTGACCATTAATTCGCAACAAACTATATAATAATTCTTAGAAGTCCACTTTATCTTCGCTTTGTACTCCTATTGACCATTAATCCGTAATAAACTATATAAAAACTATATTAAACTATAATAAACTATATTAAAAGATTCACAAACTATATAAAAACTATATTAAGCTATAATAAACTATATTAAAAGTTTCACAAACTATATAAAAACTATATTAAACTATAATAAACTGTATTAAAAGTTTCACTGTATCTTCATCTTGTATTCCTTTTGACCATTAACCCGTAATAAACTATAAAACAATTCTTAGAAGTTTCACTTTATCTTCATTTTATATTCCTATTGACTAGGAATACTATCTGTAACATGTTCAACTCATAGTAACTTCAAAAAAGATGAACAATCTATATAAAATATATTATTGTCAAGATAAAAGGAAATAAATTACATATTTAAAAATTTCTGTTCCAGATTATATTTTATTATTATAATGACATTTAATTTCTTCATTGGATATATATTTCACCTTTATATAAATAATGTTCTCTATACCGAAAGCACCTAAATTTTTAACACGTCTACCTACGTCATAGTCATTCATTCATACATTCAAAACCACCTGCATCGTGCTTATTCCAATTTATGAAAACCTTCCTTCAAAAAGAGGATCGTTATTCCACTTTCCCATCTAGCGAACGAAACGCCACTGGTTCAATCTTGGGAGAGTAATCCCCCTTTATTTAAACGCAATTCCTTTTCTTAATACGCGAGCCATGAATCGGCTGTCCTAGAGGCGGGTTGGAAAGGTCACACGCGCACCGGGAGTTACCGGCGATTATTTTCAATTCACTGTCGCACTAGGTACACTAACATTCGATTAACCGGGTACCCAAAGAGCCCGGACGCCGGGGACGGTTGTTAAAAAAGATTACTTGTTGTTAAACTACCCCCAAAACGAAGTTAATCAGTGTTCTATCTCGATCGCCCGGCGCAGGTCTTGCACTACCCCAACGCCAGACCTTTCCTTTTTCCTAGGGGCGCCAGTATTTTATTCGGTTAGCATCGATTTTAAGGCTCTGGTATTATGTGTCCCAGTCAGGGGGTCGTGCACTAATTTCGAGGCCGAATTGACGGGTGAGATAGTTCCCAGCTTAAAAATAAAGGGACCGGTTTCAGTGATGTGGACTTCCTAGAAGATATCTTATTTTAGACTTTGAAGTATTTAAACCGAAATCCTGAATGGAAAAGAGAAGACTAGACCAGAGTATATTACTTACTTTCAAGTTAAACAATTCTGATTTCTTGGGATTAGTTAAAAATATGCCTATATATGTATCTATATAACTGAGCCTAAGCAATCACAATTGATTATTAACTTGAAAATTTAAACAATATTTTGTGTGCGTGTGTGTGTGTGCGTGCGTGCGCGCGCGCGTCTTGTTTAAATTTTCACTCTTTTATAAAATATTTTTTACTCGTCCACTCAAGTTCAAGTACATTTTTTTTAACTTGCAGTGGATTACATTTAATGTTAATACAGGTTTTTTTTTTCAAATATTAATTCATCAATTTTTTTAATAACTTATTAAAAACTAACTTTCTTACCAAAAATCTTCATTTTCGTGTCGCCAAATAAGTAACGAATTCAGTTTGTTTTTCCCCACACTAATGAGGTTTAGGCTTTACATGTTTTCGGCAGATTATTTAAACGATTCTGTTTACTTTAATAATATCTGATGGAATTAAAATTTAAAATTGTTAATTAATCGATTTTTTTCGATTTTTTTTGAAGTAATTTCGAATTAAAATAATACAGAATAAAGAAAATTCAAAATTTCTAATCTGTATTGCGTTATCCCAACTGTTGTAGAAAATTCACGCATTTTGCGTTGCCATAATGGTTTTTGAATCCTGAATTGGCATTGAAAATTCATTGCTTGTGTAATATTTTGATCAATTATTTATAATAAATGTAAACATCAGGCCGCTATAGCTTCGACGGTAGGGCGTCAGATTCTCTTTCCTTGGGCTACGGGTTCGAACCTGATAGCTGAAGACTCTCCGTGTGTGGTGGACATTACATATGTCGTGGTCGTTCTCCATTTGATGAGTAATACCATTGGGGGTATTGGGTCACAAGTGATCGTTTTCTGTTTCGGATTTAAATTAAGATCCGTCGATAAATGAATGAAATTCATGAATGAAGTCCGTCCCGTAAAAAGAGTTCGTGACAGATGTGAGGTAGAAGTCAGACTTCTGTCCTAGGGTGCTCAGGGGTTCATAACCTCAGAAGCTACTGCACTCCTCCTTGCGTTGTAAAGCGGAATACGAAAACAACAATAACAATTGTAATTCTTTAATAAAAAGTAATTAAAATAAAAAATTTCCGGACTTCCTAAATTTTTCCTAATAACCTAAATAGGGATTGATTTTTAAAAAAAGTTATATATTATTTGTTTTAAATACGTCAGATCTTAAATTATAAGAAGATAGCTATTGAGAATTATATTTGTAGTGATATATTATTTTCATTTATTTTAACAAATTAGAAAGTGCCAGATTGTTTAATTGAATAGTACATCGAATTGAGTTATTGGATGGTACAACTTTTAATTTACGGAACTCTAGAAGTTAATTTTAAAATATTTTTTTCTGTTACATTCAATTATAAATAACATCTTAGTTACTGAACATTTAAGAAGATTTGTGTGCGATGCTGAAGAATTTCAATGAATTATATATTTAATTAGTTTACTTTTAAAATATGTATTTCCAGCAAAATATAAAATAGTTTTAAAAAGGAAGTGTATTAAGCGAGTGGAATTAATTTCTCATTTTATTATTTTCAACTTATTAAAGTTCAGTTTATAGTCCATTATTTGAAATATTATGGACATTGAAATTATCGTTTCAAACAGTACAGCCAGATGGCGACTCCGGTTTCGAATCAAAATTTCATTAAATAAGAGATAATTATTAATTTGATCAAATAAACTAACTAAGTTTTAAAAGAGGTTGGTTCTCAAGGAAATTTTGAACATAAAAATGCAGTCATATTTCACAAATGGGAAAAAAAGTCAAGATAAATAAATGCCTTTATAAAAAGGGAAATATTGAAAGAAAAATATATGGAATATACTTGTAGCATTGAGATTTAAAAGAAAAAAAACACTTTTTCTAACACAACAAGAAAAGAAGAGGGGATTTATTGAACTTGTATCTAACTATTCACTGTGGACCTGAAATAAATTTAAAGTCATATTTCATGAATGAGTTTTACCATTTTCTACAGAGTATTTATCTGTTTTTGTATTCGAACATTTTTCATTTGCTTTCGTATGAAAATATAAGAAATAAAGAAAACCGGCTGTAAAAAAAATCTAGATTTATGACGTTTGCAAATTTTGGCACATGAATTCTGCAATTTTGGTTACAGAATCTGCGATATCCACAAAAAATCATGAGCATTATTTAAATAAATTAAATATCACCCATCTAACGGCGTAACTAAATGCCAAGAAAATTCATACTTTTCGTATTGAAGAGATCCAATTTTATTCATAAATAATTAGATTTAATGCAGATTTAATGACAAAAATAATCAAAATAAAATGAATTTCTTCGAATTCGGTGTATTTTAGATTTTTGGCAAGAATCTTGGTGCTAATCTTGATAGCATTTCTGTGTGATTCAGAATAGCGAAATTTCTACTCGTTTCTAGAAAATCATCTGGCTTCTAAACCTGTTAACTGGAGAATAAACTTTTGTTCAACTCGTTTCACAATGGGGGCTTTTTTTCTTCATAATTATAAGTAATATCATCTATCACACATGCTCAATTTCCATGATGAAAAATATAGTCATGATCATAGCGGCAGTAGTTCGTGTATGACGAAATATTTCGTCATGCCCAGTTAACAGGTTAAAACAAAAATTTTGCTACTATTGACAGTGGGAGAACTGTTAAGTTTTCACTGAATAAGTGTGGTGCACGGTTATGTATCATTAAGTTAGTTCGTCAAATTGTTCGTGGTAAATGAGACATTGGGGCTGGGATAGCCTGATTGGTACAGCGTTGGCTTTGTATCCCTTCGCAGTCTCCGTGTCGGGAGTAAGTGGCATAACCCCAACTGGTGTAGAATATTCACGCATTTTGGGTTGCGACAATTGGCTTTGAATCTTCCATTGGCATTAAAAATTCATTGCTAGTATAATATTTTGATCAATTAGTTATAGTAAGTGTAATTGTTAGACCGGTATAGCCTGGTTGGTAGGAAATTGGATTCGCATCCATTGGGCTGTGAATCCAAACCCCCCAGCCGAAGATTCTCCGTATGTGGTGGATATTAAATCTGTAGTAGTCAAAGTTCTCCATCTGGAGAGTATCATCACTGGAGGTACTGGGTCAGAGGTGATCGTTCTCTGTTCCATATCTAAATTACGATCTGTGGATGAATTAATGAAAGGCTGAATGAAGTCTACCCCGTAAAAAGGGTTTCTGACGTGTGTGAGTTAGAAGTCAGACTTCTGCTCTCTGGTGCTCAATAGTCCATACCCTCAGAAGCTACTGCACCCCTCCTTCCGTAACAAAAAGTGGCTTAAAATTCTCATTGCCTGTTGTGTTGATGAATGACAACACTTGCCGGCATTTAGCAAATTCCCCAAAATTTCAGTTACAGAAGATTCGTCCACAGCTATTTGTCCATCTACACTTTAGTCCCGACCTAGCTGCTAGTTACTTCCGCTTGTTCTTGCATTTGAAAACTTTTCTACTCCAACAGCACTATTTTACAACTGTGTAAAATAGTGCTGTTACTGTATATGTTACTGTATACTACTGTGTTACTGTATATATTTGTTATATACATATATAACAAATATATATATATGTATAGTTTTGTTACTGTATACAACTGTGATATGCTGTTGTTCCATTCCCAGGAGACAAGTTTCTGTTGAACTGAATTGTAAAAACTTTTCCGACAATCTGGCAATTGTTAAAATTTCAATGATTATAATGTTTAGAAGTAGATGATATTATGCTATATTATTTTAAGTAAATCTTTTCAGGTAATTGGGTTTTTATAATTATTTTTTTACGAGTCATGCAAAACATTTTTTGGATGACATTCACAATTCAAATTTAGCCAATTATGATGGCATTTTTCAAAAATGTGTTGTTTTTTTTGGTACCTCAGTGATGTCTAAGGGGCGGAGATTCATCAAAATCTTAAATTCGAATTTTTTTAACGATTATCGTTCTTTCTCTTTTTTACATGTACTCCTCGAAATTTAGGAAATCAGGATGGGATGCTTCCTAAATGGTGATTGGGGAGGATATACTGATAGGTGAAGGTTAGATTCTCCTATTGATGACGGGATGTACTTCCAACGGGAAGGGTTGTACCGTAGCCGGTGATGGTCCTTAGGACTGAACCACAGTTCCTATCAATTTTACTGTTGCCCTGGTTTGGTCATTCAGTTTTATGGTTAATTCCGTGTACTTACGGGGTAATCGGAGTGTCTGGTATGACGAACTATGTGTACAAAAAAGTAAGAAACGTGTGGAAAAATGAAAATGCGATAAAAGATTGGGAAGAAAGCTTGGTTAAACCCGCATACACTCCAGTTTGCAATTTAAAACCGAGCGTTTTCTAGGAGAACGCATTACATGACAATTGTTTACAATAATTATAAAATATTAACTCATGGTGAAAATTTAACTTTTTCAACTATTTTATAATATGATTCTTGACAAGATATTTGATCTTTGGTCTCTGGCATGAGCTGAATAGTATTTGAAAAACCAAATTGGCAATTCAAAGGAGTTTTTATATAACGAATTTAAATAAAGATTAAAATGAAATCTGCTATGCATATTTCAATGTATCATGTCAGAACATCATTTCTTGAACGGCCAAGCACCACGTGCTCGTGCAAGTTAAATTATATTTTTTATTCATTTTAATGGTTTCATTGAATGAGTCACTTTAGTATCGCAAACGATCCAAAATACTTTGTCTTGCATTGATTGTTTAAAAAAATATCGCATTTCCTATTTATTTCATTTCATATAATCCGGTGCTCAAAATGATATTTTTTAACGATTTTATTTGCTGTAGTCGTTAATTTATTTTTGTTAATCAGACCTTTTGTAAATGCAATGGCAACACGTTATCAAAAGCTGATTTTTTTTTTTTAGATGCTTGGGCAGAAAATAAAAATTTTATTTTTCGCCTACGGATTAAATTATTATTTTTCACTTACGGATTTTGTTGACACCACAACCCTCATCCCAAAACCAACATCATATTCTGACATGATAAAAACCAAATTTGCAATTCAAATGAGTTTTTGCCTAACAAATTTAATAAAAATTTCGTACAAATTTACCTCCCACAAAATCTTAAGCGATATAGGATATATTTAATTCTGTGCGTTTTTGAATTAACACGTTTGCTTGCTTTCTGAAAGTACAAAGTGACAGAAGATCAACCACTCTGATTAATTTTTGATTATTATTGAATAATCATTGATGATTGCTTTAAAATATTTTTGCATTAATAACATAAAACTTATGAAAAACTTTGGTACATATTTAAACTTTATTTATGAAGTTTGGGATAGGTATTTATGCTTTGATAGGTATTTATTCTTCATAAAATTTGGTATAGGTATTTATAAATTTTGCTAGGTATTTACACTTTATTTATGAACTTTGGTATGTGTATTTACGAACTTTGATAGGTATTTACACTCTATTTATGAAGTCTGGTATAGGAATTTATGAACTTTGATAGATATTCACACTTTATTTATGAAGTCTAGTATAGAAATTTACGAACTTTGACAGGTGTTTACACTTTATTTAAGAAGTTTGGTATTGGTATTTACGAACTTTGATAGGTATTTACACTTTATTTAAGAAGTTTGGTATAGATATTTATGCTTTGATAGGTATTTACACCTTATTTATGAAGGTTGATATAGGTATTTACGAACTTTGATAGGTATTTACACTATATATCTATATTAATAAAAATGCTACTCGAAATGCGTTGCTAAGCGCAAAACTGGAGAACGGCTTGACCGATTCGGCTAATTTTTAAAAAAATATTTTCGTTAAGACACGAGGATGGTTCTTATGAAGAGAAAAAATGAAAAAACTGCGACAAAAATAGTTAAAACGACACTTTTCTTACTTTCCCGCCAAAAATCTTCATTTCCTTCCCCCATACCAACTGAGTTAGATAGCAGGAAGTAATAAATTAGGATTTGTTTAGAAAGAAATACGCGAAGTCAGTTGGTTTTCATTCATAGATAACGGGATGTTTAAAAAAGAAAGAAAAAAGTTGCTTTTATTATTAGTCGGTATGAATATTTAATATATGCCTGCTCAGAATAAAGTCTGGGCGAAGAAAAAAAGTAATAACAAAGCGAAAAAAGGGTTTATAGAAAGAAAAGTAGTGAAAAAAAGGATGGAAAAAGAAAAGAAGGGTGTGTGTGTGTCACCATTATTTCCTCTGTGCGCGGCATTTTCCAAGCTGTTTTTAAGCTTTTGCATCTCTTGAAAACCAATTGTGTCTTTATTTGTTTAGTGTGTTTACATTTATGAAAATTTGAATCTCATTATTCTATAAAAACAGAATTTTAAACCTTTCCCTCTACCATTTAAGTAAAATATCAATTCCGGTACAATCATTGCTCGGATTGAAAGAGAAAGATGAGCAGTACAATGAATAGAACATCTGAAGAAAATAATAATAAATAATACTATAAATGAATTATATGATTATCAAAATTTGTTTGGTTTAAAAATATTTTGGTGAAAAACTAGTTATGAGAAACAGCTTCATAAAATATTAGCGAGCATTAATACTGGCGAACCGACTGGTCACCAAAGGCGGCTAGTATCAAATATAGTTATCGAATTTTATCTGTCGAAGCTTTCTCCGTTTGTAATTAACATATATTCGGACAGGAGAACAGCTAGAGACTTCCATTGAACCAATTTTGGTAAAAATTTTGGAAATCTACAAACTTCTGGTAAATATAGTATACCAATTTTTATTCGCCTAGTTCTTAAACGTTTTTAGCTATTTTTGTCACAGATAGGCAGATATTTTCCACAAGAAGTGTTTTTCAAATTTATCGAAGTCCCAAATGTAGAGATTCGTCAAAACTCTCCAGTGTAAATTTATTCACGATTACTACCTTTTCTCTATACCACGTGTACGTTAAGGTAAAAATGTGTGGAAAAATGAACATACGATAAAAGATTGGGGCAGAAATAGCTCAGTTTTATAGGAGGATAGTCAATGATTGAACGTCAGGGCTGCGTTCGGCTTATTGACGACTATCTTGTGGGTCATGGAATGGAACAAATAAAACGGTTAACTCTATCGCCGCATATGAATCTGGTAGAGAATGTTTGCGATTACTTTCGGAGTCAGGTTATTACTTTAAGTCCTTTTCCGCAATCGTTTGATGATCTGGAAAGAAAGATTACTCCATATCTGATCTTCACTTCGGTGTCCAATTCACAGCATAGAAAGTCTATAGCGCCAATACATCACAGCTAGTAGTGGACGAAATCTTTATTAGAATCCATTTTTCTAATTTTAAGTGACACTTTTCCATGTCAAATCGTGATGTACTATTTTTCAAACAATGCAGTTCTATATCAATAGTACATTTTTTATGCTTACATTAAACACAGGAAAATTTGTATTTTTTTAATCATTAAAGAAATGTTTAGTATACATTGTACAAACTTCTTGTTTTTGTTTTCATTTATTCTCAAATTAGACACCAAAAATAGGCTGTATGCTAACTTTTTAAGGTCAGTATATTTGCTTATTTTTAACTGCTGAATAAAAAGTGTACAATTTCTAATTATGGATATTGTCCTGTGTAATTGCTTATTAGGTCTGTTCTATAAGTTTAATGTGCATTTTTCTTATTTTTTTTGTTTTGAACCCCTATATTACAAAAAATATATAATTTAACGAATAAAAACTTTGGTTTAAATAAATTCATTAAACCAGGTTCGATTATATCTTGAAATTTATTTATTAATTCTACTTAGTAACATAATAATGTTTTTAAAAACTCTAAAATGATTGGTTTTCAATATTTTTGCATTATTAACATAAAAAACTTGTTAAAATCCTGATTTAACGAATAAAAAATTTTGTTTAAATAAATTCATTAAAACAGGTTCGATTATATTTTGAAATTTATTTATTAAGTCTACTTAGTAACATAATAATGTTTTTAAAAACTCTAAAATGATTGGTTTTCAATAATTTTGCATTAGTAATATTAAAAACTTGTTATAACCCTGATTTAACGAATAAAAACTTTGTTTTAAATAAATTCATTAAACCAGGTTCGATTATATTTTGAAATTTATTTATTAATTCTATTTAATAACATAATAATGTTTTTAAAAACTCTAAAATGATTGGTTTCCAATAATTTTGCATTAGTAATAAAAAAATTTGTTATAACCCTGATTTAACGAATAAAAACTTTGTTTTAAATAAATTCATTAAACCATGTTCGATTACATTTTAAAAATTTATTTATTAATTCTACTTAGTAACATAATAATGTTTTTAAAAATTCTAAAATGAAAAGTTTTTAATAATTTTGCATTAGTAATATAAAAAACTTGTTATAACCTCTATTTTTTATTAAAATTTGATTTAATTTTTTTTTAATTATACTTCCTTTTACATTACTTGAAAGACGTATGAACATTGTTTTAGAGTTGTGGTACACTTTTGGACTAATTTCACGAATTCCTTATTTCCGAATGCTACATTTGGGGGGGGGGATCTAATTAAATCATGACAAAGTTTTTATTATTTTTACTTCCTTTGTCTTTAATCAAAACAAGTGTTTAGCCTGTTTTAAGCGATATATTGAATAGGAAAGAATTGGTATTTAAGCTGAGCAGTTCACCGTCACAGCCAAATTAAAGCCTAATGATTGTCACCTCGACAACGATCCGCTGAAAAACTTTTAGAATGCTGAAAAAAGCAAAAGAAATATTTCCTTCTTTTAAAAAAAACCAACTTACCCCATTAAAGAGGATTAATTACTATTTCTGCGTGTGTATTTTTTCACTCTCTTAATTAAAAACTTTCTTCTTCGACATTTCTTTCTATTTTTCTCTGATTAATGCTTTTTTAACAACAATGAAGCGAAAGAATAAAAATGTTTGATAAAAGAACCCGATTCGAATCGAGCGAAGCACTGGGGGACAGCATGAAGTCTCTCCAGTTTTAGACAGAGTCAACATTTGAATGTTTGATTAAGAAAAACAAATGGATAATTTCTTCTCAAAGTTTTTTTTTTTCATACTTTTTTTTTACTCTTTTAAATCAAAGTCTCCTGGGGTTTTCTTTCTTTTCTTAAATTTAATATCTGGTGATTAACCAGACTCCTTAGTTCTAAAAAAATTATTAAAGATTTTGCGTGTTTATTAATATGAGTCACCGATATCGTTTATGAAAAAAGTTTTTTTTTAATTATTTAACCCCTTGACTCCGACTGTAGTCCATTGATTCGTTAACTTGAAACCGTTGTTTTATTTTGTTTTTTAATCCACTGTGCACCTCAGGGCTTGATAAATGTATAGATATCCACCAACTTAATTTTTTTTGAAATATTGAAATCAACTTTTCCTCATTTTTGTTGTGTTTGGTGTTGTAAACACGCATGTTTACCCGTAATTAAAGGGTTAAATATATTAACAAGGGTGTTATTAAAGTAATTAATAATGACTTAACGATACAAACTTCATATACCATATAAGCAGGGTGGGGTATATAAGCTGTTTCTGGAGTAATTGAATATCAATAATAGCCACAGCACAAAGGCCATAACTAAAGTGGAAACTTAAGGACCATAGTTGACAACGAAGTAGTTATTATAAAGGAGGTACGATTCGTCATTAGAGTGGAATTAGATCGATTCAACAACATTATTTTATCATTCAGGGTAGCGACAGTTTATTTAGACATCAGTAATTTCTCGTCAACTAATGGACAATAATGCTTTAATTGTATATTACCCATTACTTATTCACCACAAAATACTTTAATTTTACGTTATTCATCTCTAATTCGTAACAAAATTCATTAATTTTGCATTATCCATTACTAATTCACAACAAAAAGCTTTAATTTTATATTACTCATTACGTATTGAAAACAAAAGGCTTTAATTTTATATTATCCATTACTAATTCACAATGAAAGGCTTTAGTTTTATACTACGCATTGCTAATTCCCAATAAAATTATAATTTTACTTTACTCATTACTAATTCACAAAAAATGCTTTAGAGTATTTTTTTTATTTACTTTAAGAGACCAACTTTTGAATTGTGATGGGAAAATAAAACATTTCTGTTCTTAAAATTTGTAATTCGTTTATAACACTATAATAATAATTTATGCAAATAATTATGTTAATAACAATTTAATAATAATTTTGTTTTTGATTTTTGTTATGAAACTTTACAAGTATTTCATTTACATTTTACAAAAAATTTTATTATATTTTGATACTTAAAACAATATACAAGTCATAGACAGACTCTCCGACCCACAACAAAAGCACACAAATTAACCATAAAACTGAAGGACCCGACCGACGCAAAAACAACACTGCCAGGAACTGAGGTTGAGTCTTAATAACCATCTCCGACCACGGTACAACCTCCTCATAGGAAGTACGCCCCGTCATCGATGGGAGGAGTCTGACCCCCACCTATTAGTGTACCCCAGAGGTAGTGAAATCCAACCACCATTCCAGAAGCCTCAATTACGAAGTGCCCCCTGAGGGATAAAACAATAGATAATCTCGATCACATTTAATGACATAACATACAATATTTTTCGTACGCCTTCTAAAAATTTTGTCAGTGGAATTAACCATATAAGCAATCAATACACAATTCTAAGTTTAAATAAAATAGTGTGCTAATAGACGAGATGACGCTCAAATACACGTGAAAAAATGGACAGTTAAGTATCCAATGGAGAGCAAATAAAGATCAAAGAATTCCAAAAGGGTATTTAACTTTCGTATTTCATCCTTTAAAGAAGTAAAATCTTCGAAAAGGGGTAGTATTGCGATAGGGAAACGAACAGCAGCTCTTTGCAAATTGACAAAAAGCCATATTGAATCATTTACAATTTTTCATAAAAATGAATTTTCTTCATTTCTCTGAAGTACGGCGAAAATACTCGACAAGTCACATTCTACCACATATGAGGTTGAGGATTACATTATACAGGGTGTTCATCATTTATTGTTGGGGTTTCTATACCTCAGAACTTTCGAATAAAAAATATTACGCAAAAGCTGATTACGTATTCGTAAATTACAACTCAAAGAATTTTATTAAAGATATTTTAAAAAATTAATGAATTTGCACATGGCTGCCCTTCGTGGCTCGTAACACATCGGGACAAAATTCGATTTCCCTCCAAGTGCTCTCCAGTATTTGTGGGGTAACACTTTGGATAGCAGTAAGAATTCTGGGCTTCATTTCATCAAGATAAGGCAAGCATTTATAAGAATTTAGCTGAAGGCAGTTATGGAGAACGTTCCATATCATCGTATGGCATATGTAGCTGCACAGCTGATTGTCTCGTTGATTTTCGAGAACTGTGAGTAAACGTTTCTTGGATGCGATCAACATTTTCCTGCGAAGTGGTCGGTCTTCCCGCTCCCTTTCGATGTAGAACGCTACCAGTCTACTGAAATTGTGTTAACCAGCGTCTGATAGAATTATCCGAAGACGGATCTTTCTTGTACGTAATCCTGAAGAAACGTTGAGTAGTTATGACTGATTTAGTTTCGAAAAACCACAATTATCACATTGCTTTTTCTTGCACGGTCGCCATTTTTATTTTTGACGTCATAATTACCCAGACTGCAATTGCGCTAAGATTGCATAACTGTCACGTAAAATTCTCTGAGCTATAATGTACGAATACATTATCAGTTTTTGCGTAATGTTTTTATTCGAAAGTTATGAGGTACTAAAACCCCGACAATAATTAATGAACACCCTGTATTATACTACTATAACTGAAAATACAATTTTAGAGCCTTTAAGTTTCTTCCCACATAAGAAGAACTGAGATTTTATTTCTTAAAAGAAACATATAGAGGAAAATAAGGAATTCAAACAGAAAAATTAAAGTAGTTTTTAAATTGTTCAAGTACAAACTATTAAACCACAACGGAAATGGCGTTGAAAGTAATTATAAAAAATAACGCATACAGAATTATACAAAATAGAAATTCTATGCATCTGGACATGTATATCAATTTTGTATTTAAAAAATCATAGTTAATACGGTCCACTAGAACGTTCTATTCGTATATAAAATATATTCGTATCAAGTCTAATTCTTAAGAAGGCTTTTTAGATGTGTTAATTCTTTTTAGGGTTAAATTATTCGTAAGCCTAATGTTTATCGATGAAATAGCTAATGATTTCCCTCTGTTGACAAGAGGAATGTACGAAATTACTTATATAATGATTTTCTCAAGTTATGGGGTAAATTTACCTTTGATTTAATACGATCCTGACATTAATTTGTAGTATTAGTGACTTTAATCCTCCTTGGTGAAGTATATTTCCCTAAACCAAGGACAAAAGTAAATTCCCAGGAATAACCTAGGATAGAAATCTGATTTCCATCTATGCAGTAGGTTGCCTTCCTGAAAAAGTTTCAAGGGAAACTGGTCTTCATTAGTGTTAAACTTGGAAAGAAAATCAGCCTAATAAAACCGAATAATTCGTTTTAAAGGCGTGTGTCCTGAGTTATTGTGATTAAGATCATATATTATTAGTAAGACATACAATAGAATAAATTATAATAGAAATTTATATAGAATTAGAGAATAGAATAGAATTATAGAGATATAATAGTTTAAAAAACAGTGATAGTAGTCTCCCGGACACTTTCTCGCATACTCTCTAGTAAAGATGTTATTCCAAAGAACGCCTTGCTTGGAACTAGCGCAAAATAGTTACGAAATATTAAACTTTGGCGTGAATTTAACATTTGTACTAAATTTATTTTGTGATCCTTGGCGAGAATTTTGGTGATTAATCCCTGGCATGCGATCAAAAATATACAAAAACTGAATTTGGCTTTCTGGCACATTCTTTCGAACCGATTGAAACAAAAAAAAATCTGACGCAAAACTACAACTGCAGTAAAAAATTCTCGTACTGCATTTGATATACATTTTGTTACGAGCTCCTTTGTCTAAAAAATACATTTTATTTTAAAACATACTAGAGCTATAATCTTCTTTAAGAACTCTAAAGTTGGAATTAATTGCGCGCGAAACCAATATACTGTTTTTGTATATGGCAACATCTTGTAAATAGATTTGTAAATAAGAGAGAATAAAATGGAGTCAGATTAAATACGAGTGAATTATTTTATATTAAGAAATCACATCTTTGAATCTTAGAGGAGAAAGGACTGAATGAAATGAAATTCAGATATAGTCTCAACACATTTAATCGTTGCATCTTCAAGTTGCCACGATTCCACGTTTCTGGAAGGCGATCAATAACTAATTAGATTTGGCTGAAAATTTGGTAGTTTTTTAGACTATGGATGTTAACTCTGTGCATCGAATTTTATGTATCTAGATCTTTTCATTTTGTAGATCTCATATCAAGTTATATTCGTACCCGCGGACAGACTGACTTCATCTGAAAGGTCTTTGGCAGAAATCTACAATTTTAGTATAAAGGCCGCACACCAAATTTTATCCACTTAGGTCAAAGAATTTTAGGTTATCTTTATCACATAGAAAAGATATAAATAAAAATTTGGTGTGTGTTTTTTAACTCAAGCATGTCTCGAGTGCAAATTCATCCAAATGTTGAATTCGAATTTTTTTGACAAATACTATACTTTCTCTTTCCATCTTACTATTATAAAAATGAAGCCTTTCTGGCGCAGAGGTAGCGCGTCTTCCTCGTGTTCTGGGAGCTCCGGTTAGGGCATGGTTGTTCTTCTGTGTGCTATCTGTGAGATTTGTAAATGTGCTCCCCTGTAAAAAGGGGCTGGGCAAGAAAATGTGATGAGTGTGTAGCTAAGTCGTACTCTTGGCCCTAGTTGGCGCTACTTCCAAATCAAGAGATGCTTCTTTCAGCTTAAATCTGCTGCCATATCAGCAAGGAGCTTGTCCATAGGCAAGTGTCATAAGTAACAACAACAACATAATTATGAAAGTTTGGATGGATGGATGATGTTAGTCAATCACGTTAGAACGGCAGAATGAAATTTAGCACAGAGACAGATTCTAGTCTAGAATAGAATATAAGCTACTATTTATTCCAGTTAATTCTTTTATTAATTAAAAACTAACTTTCTCGCCAAAAATATTCGTTTCCCCACCGCCAAATGAGTAAAGCCTAGCATGTTTTCGATCGGTTATTTCAAACGATTCTGTTTAATTTCTTAATGTTTGATGCGTTTGAAATTAAGCATTGCTAATGAATCGATCTTTCGGATTCTTTCTGAAGTACTTTTGAATTAAAATAAAGGTACTTTTCCGTTAGCCGAACTCAAGCGAAAAATCGCGAAAGAAATTTGGTGATTTTTTGCTTGCATATCATTGTAAGAAATTTAGCAGAATTCTACATTATTTGGCTGTTTTTCGCTTACACCGTTCTAACGGAAAAATACCAAAATGAAACATAATGAAGGAAATTAAAAGTTTCTTATCCGTATTACCCCAACTGGTGAAAAAAAATCACACATTTGCGTTTCCCTAATTGGTGTTGAATTGGCATGTGCAGTTTATTCTTGGCCTGATTTAGTTTTATTTCAGGTACATACCCGTAAATTGTTTTTAGATTAGTTGTGTGGGCTACGCTTTGATATACAGCCATTTGATGCTTTGCAAGGTTGGTAATATTTTGGCATTGCTGTATTTGTTTTTACTTTGCAGTCATTTTTTATGTTAATGTAATTCGATCTTTTCAGTTTCGTTCCTTTGATTTTTTCAAACTGTACGTAATTCCTTCCGTCTACTTACCTTATTTCCTATTCAATTTCTTTTTCGTAAATTTCATTGTTTTTTATTTATTGATTTTTTTCAATATTTCCATTAATTTTCTGCAGCATTCATCGAAACCTTGAGATTGGAAACGTTACTGTTGTCGTTCGCGCTATATTCGGCCATTTCTCTAAAATTTGGCGACAAATTATTTTTTTTGGCGAAAATTATTTTTGTCAACACCATAATGGCACGGTTTGATGACATTTTACATTCAGATCGCCAATTCTTATACATATACATTTAAACTTTTCACGCGTATGAAGTCACGGGTGAAAGCTAGTACAACATACACGAGAAAGTAAAAATTCAAACCATGAGAAAACATGAGAGATAGAATAAGATATTCATCAACGTTTCTATGCAAAGTAGTTTTTTCCAAATTTTACCTTCTCCCATTTTTAATCGAATCAAATTTCTAGAATCTATTGAAAGAAAATTCTTTTAATGGTTGGAAAGTCAACGGAGCGATTTTGAAAGATAAAAGTATGGATCTTTAATTACAAAACCGGTTGTTACAGAGCTCCATTGCAAGCAATTAAAATTCTTTGGGGAAGAGATTGCGGTGCTTTTAATTTCGATACGATCGTGGAATAGTTAGAGCTCTTTGATTCTGAATCATTGACTGTAAGATTACTTTTCGATTTGAATAAGGAAATCGAAAATGCACTTTGACTAACTTTTAATAAAAGACTTACTTTAAAGATTCATTAAAAATATAGATTATTAAGATGTTCCAACTTTTGAATTTTTACAAATTTTAATTAGTTTAATACTTAATATAACAATTCTTGTCATTGATTTCGCTCAGTTGATTTGAGTTCATATATTAACATAACGATGAAATACAAATCTGGAGTTTATTGATTAATATTTATTTTAAATAAATCGGGTAGAATGAGAAAAATTAATCTATATTTTAATTTTCATTTGAATTTCTTTCAAGTTTTGAAGGATTAATTAGTTTGATTGTGCTACTTATAAACGGCATTTGGTAATGAATCGGTTTTATCTGGGGCATATTATCCAAAAGATGATTAATTTGTTCTCTTTCATTTAAATTCAAATGGTTTTAAATTCCTTTTTATAAAATTGGGTATAATTAATAATGTTACAAGCGGCGAGAGCCACGAAAGGAGAAAGCGTTGGCGACGGTTGACGAGGAGCTTCGCACCAGCTGAGTTTATTTGGCGAGGCGAATATTCTGATAGCCTCCAGATCATTCACGGTGCACCGCGTTGCTTATGGGAGTTTGTTCGCTCGGCTATATAAGGGACGGGTTGCCGTAATTTCGGCAGAGTTTCCTCTCGGAAGAGAAGCGTTTCGCTGGACTATCGGATTACTTTTCTCGCTTGTTATTTAAGAGCTGCGTTTACGTTTACTGTTAATGTTGTATTATTGAGCTCGCTGTGATTTACTGTTTGCTGTGCTATATGATATCTGTTTCAGTATGTGTTTATTGTGCGTACGGCTTGCATTTAAGCTGTAAGTGACTGTTGACTTCTGGATTGATTTTTATCTGATGTTTTACTTTATCAAGTCATCCTGTAAATAACGGTAAATAAATATGTTTGTGCAGTTCACAAGTAAAGTCCGTTCAATCCGAACTCGCTACGCTAAAAACTTAACAATATAATTAAATTCTAAAAATGTTAAATAAAAGTATGAAAAAAACAGTTGTTCATATAAATATAAGCATCCAAAAAATATTAACATCCAAATTAAATTCAAATTTAATACTATTAAGAGACCATACTATACTGAAGAGTGAAAAATGTAAGATGTCTTTCAGAAGAAAATTTTACCACTGTACCGATTTCTGATAACTTGCAATAATTAAAACTGCCTTTGATGTTTTAAATTTTAAAGAAACAAATAAAACAAATATAATGAAAAAGAGCTTTCAAAAATGTGAAGAAAAAATATATCAAGAAAATTTTATTTTTATTTCAGGGAAAAAATTATTAGAGACACTGGAAAACTGAATTTTTAATTTGAGCCGGAAATTTTATTCTGACTGATCAGAATAGGAATCAATTTCGAAATGAAAAAGAAAATTGACTAGTCAAATAATTTTAATTCGAATTCGTTAGCGAATCGACAATTTTGTGGTTTCTTGGATTTCCTTTTACCACACTGGTGCTCTGTTATTGAACCGAGAAATCAAAAGTTTGTTAGCGAGTGTCCAACCATTAAAATCTTCAATGGAACATAGAAATGAAAACCATGATGAGAAGATGAAAAATACCAAAAGTTCACGCAGGTCCCAAGTCCAAAGGAATATTTCAGCGCGCATAATGGTTTCTCCCTGCCAATAAACGACGAACATCACAGTAGGGGTTTAGTGTTAAGGGTATGAGTGGAAATCTTCAGTGATTATCTCTTGAATAAGCGTTAAAGGAGCAATGTACTTTTTGTCTGCAATATGTGTTCAGTAAAATGTATTCAAGTGTACCGATCACCACACATAAAAGCATGGGGTTCTTGTTAAATGATATACCTGCACATTTCTGTCGCAATTCCACAAACTTCTTATGTTATTTGAATAATCATATGTTGTTTACATACTCAAAGAAGTCGATTAACTTGGTCCATTACTTAGCTCTCATGTTCCCTGAACACCATTTCGTCTGATTTTCTCTTTGTGGGGCATCTTTTAAGCTTGCTTATAGGATTCCTAGAGGTTCCCACAGCATGGATTGTGACTAAAACAGACTGAAACTGAGTACAAAGTGTGTGTGCACTTCTGCTTAGTCTGGACGTTTGTGCAACCGCATGGGAGAAACCTTTAAGATATGAATTTAAATATTCAGATTCGGTCAAATGACGCAAGAGACAGGAGAAAGACAGAAAATGAGTTTATATTGGCTGAACAATCGTGAGAATAAAGGAACTGGAATAAAATTGGGGACAAAGTAAGGCATTAAAAAGACCAATTCGTAGTGGCATATAGATATTTGTGTTTACTAACAAAGTGAACTAGTTTAGTTTAATTATATTGACGTCCCGTTGTAAAGCAATGCCAGGGCTATTTTGGGACGGACCTCTTAATTTTGAAACCATTTTCAGATGATGAGGACGACACATGAGCTGGAATTACCCTCTCCACACCACACTAGTAGGAAGACGTTTGGCTCTGACGTATTTAATGTGAGACAGATCCTCTTTCAGGACGGTTCTTCGATGGAATCGATACGGCTCAAGATCCGAGTTTTTATCATGCAACCCTGGCCTTAGTGAACGTAGGAGGTTTGTTATTAAATTGTAGTGCTCGGGGGATCTAGAATTTTTGAAAAGGGATCTAGAATTTTTATAAAGAAATTTCGAGACATCTTTGAAATATTTGTTGTTGTTGTTGTTACTTATGGCACTTGCCATGGACAAGCCTCCTGTTGATACAGCGGCATATTTAAGCCGAAAGGAGCACCTCTTGTTTTTGAATTAGCGCCAATTAGGGCCCAGAGTACGACTTAGCTACCCACTCACCCCTTTGACTTGCACAGCCCCTTTTTACAAGGGGGAGGGAATCACACAGAAGAACAACCATGCCCGATTCGTGACTCGAACCCGGGACTCCCAGAACACGAGGAAGACGCGCTACCTCCGTGCTAAAAAGCCGGCTTAAAATATATGTTTCAATGTCCTCAGTTTTGAAGTCCTTCAATATAACATCGTTACGGAAATACCAAGGCGCGTTCGTAAACGCTAGTAGAATCTTATTTTGAAGGATTTGATTACAATTTTTGTGTTTTTTGCTACCAGAACCTATATGTGAGTGGCATAGATAAATAGTGGCTGATTACTTGCTTGTACAGCATTATTTTGTTAAGAAGGGATAGGAGAGAGTTTCGACAAATTTTAGGAATAGTTTGGCGCTCTTTGTCTAAGAGCCTGAGGTCAGATAGAAGTCAAGATAGAATCCTAGGTTTTTAACTTCTGAATCTTCATCATCATTTTTTTTTCTCTGACCAACTCTCTAAGTTTTTTTGTTGTTGACTTTTGAGAACGCACAGTCTTGGCAGTAGTTCTGGAGGATAATCCTCAAATCAATAATTTTTTTCTAGACAATCGCGTCTATTTCTTTTATTATTTTTTTAAGAAACATCCAATATCAGACTTTTCATCAACTGTACACCAAACATTTCAAATCTATAGCGTCAAATCCTTGAGACCAAGTCTTTTCAGTGCCTTTACTCATAAACTAACCGGATCTTCAGGTCTTTGGATAATAGGGAACAAAGGTCATAGCAGCCATAAGTCCCAAAAACTGAAACCATATCAATCAATTGACTTAATCAATCAACATATCGATAAATCAATCAACTTAACTTTAACTTCTGAATCCCTATGAAATACGTTTTAATTCTATTCTTTGAAGCATTAAAAAGACATGTGGTTGTCAATGTTGACTGTCAGTGTGTGTCTTCATTGTGGTTTAGAGAAACTTGCAAATTATCGACTATATCTTTGTACGAGGATTGCCGTGTCGCCCATGAAGAGGAAATTCCTAATTTTAGCATTTTTCGTTAAATCTGCATTAGAAACAGTACAAGGATCATGCTCAACTTTAGGGTCCCACTTTTATCTTGACTTTCATTGAGAGGGTTTGTATAAAGTTACTACAACAAACAACAAAAGCATACATGACATCTTCAAGTGAGTCCAGAAATCGTTTTTTAAGTCACTGTATAATGTGCAATGAGGTCATTGGCATTTCAAGCAACAGTAATTAAATCAATTGCTTTGCCTTTTTTTATTGTACTTTTTACCATTCTAGCGTGACATCAAAACGTGCGTCCTTTTTATTTTTCTCGCTGTTTCTACCCTCTCAAAATGGTTTTCGATACCTTGTTCCATAGAATTTTTGTTCCGCTTCATGTCCACTATCAGAACATTCTTGTATTAAAATATCAATATTGTATCAAACTAAATAATGCATTAACAGAACATTCAGGTAAAAGACGCGAATTATTTTCTTTTTCGTATGCTTTTAGAGGCGGGATAAATTATGATGTATCAAAATGTCTGAGCTTTCTTTAGTATATTTGAAATCAAAATTAAAACTCATTTGATGGTCTTTATTTCTGAAAACCTTTATCCCTTCTAAAGACGTAAAGAATTTGTCCATTCCTCGTATCTTCAGAAACAATCAATAAATAATTATATGCCTTTAACTTACTGGAGGATTTTACTGTTATATATAATCTAAATATAGAATACATTATAAAATACAACTTTTTTAATTATCAGTTAGATTTGAATTGTATTTTACTTTGAACTATTATTCAAATCCAAAATCTTGTATACTACCGGATTATTAAAATTACTCATTACTGGATTATTAATTACTTATTTATCAGTTATTTTTAAAAGTGCTGAAAAAATTTAAGTGTAATTATTTTTACTTCATTTATCATTTTTTTGTTTATTTGTAAATTATATATTATTAATTATAATATATAGGGGATCTAACCAAATCGCCCAAAAATTAGACTCTTCAGGTAGCGGGGGTTTTAGCGGTGTGATGTCGAGGAGTTTTTTAATATTCACGGGTTAGTTTCTAAACCAAGATTAAAATAATGCAAAGGAAATGAAGGCAGATATTTACAAAGAATCAAAATTGAGTTTTATATGTAGTCAAGTAAAAAAACCAACTGGAAAAAGAACAGTTTTTTTTTCTAAAGAGTTGGAAATATCTTAATCTGGATTTTTTGCAATAAAGACCTTGATTTATTAATGCCAGAAAATCATAGTTAATACTTGTCAAACAATTTCAGAGATTGGAGAAAATTTTACAAAGGACTTTTGATAATGCTTCATTTTTTCGGTTCTTATTTCGAAAAGAAATCTAACTTTGCCATCTGAAAAAGAGAGAATAATCTCTCTCTTTTTTTTTCAACTCTTACCTTATCATTTCATACGTATAAACTTTAGACCAAGTACATTATCAGTTATTGCTGAATTAATTTGAAACAATTCTTTCTAAATGTTATATTCTCGCAAATTTATAGGAGATTTTTCGTTGGGCATCAATTTATTATAAATAAATGCAAATGGATTTAACGAAGATTTAGAGAATCATTTTTCAAACTGAAAAGCTATCTAGGTAACTACTTAGATCCTTAACTCAATAGTTATTTCGATCTTAGTAAGATTTTTCTATAAACAAAAGAAACTATAATATTTAATTATGGGGCGAATATCGCAAATCTTGCATGCAATATCTCCATTTGCGTGGTAACGCCATTTTCTAATTAAAAGTCCTGCTTATTAATCTATATAAAGAATACCAATTTATTATTTTTTCTGGAAAAAAATTGTTATTTCTTTTTCATACTTCATTAATAAAAGTAGCATTCACTTTCTAAAATGTGATCCATATACAAAAGTAAAAACTTGGTGTGGCTGTGTCATGGATACGGTCGTGGGTTGTACCTGCAACGGGTTATATTTTTTAAATAAAATATTTTTATGGATTTAGGATAAAAGCAAGAAAATAAATAATTATTCTGTTACAGCATAATCTCATTAATTATAGGTCTGTGATACGAAAAGTACGACACAAATGGCATACAAGATACATCGAGATTTCTGGTAAACGTTAAATCAATACAGGTATTACCTAAAGTTGTTGGAGAAGTTTCAATATAAGACCAACTGAATTCGCTGAGCATGAAGTCTGGCAATGATCGGTTTTGTGAGACATCAACATTAAAGTCTCCTACAATCATAGCTGGCTTAGTAAGATCAGGCTCGTAATTCAGGTTTTACTGTTACCATTCAATTTTTCTTGAGAAGTCCTTTCCAACCATATACGACCTCTGAAATTGGTTTTGACTTTTCGGCGTGTATAGGCCGACATTATATATTTTTGATAATATTTTTTTAATTCTAACGCCTTATTATATTCACTGTCTCTGCTTTAAGCTAATGTTTTATATACAATCGATAGAATTCGACGACAGCTGACGATTAAAATTTAAACGAATATCATAGCTTCTTTGAGTCAAAAGTTGCAAATCTCGATACGCAGCAAAATAACCTCTTCCCCATCCACCCCACTCTATGCGTTACTGTTTTCGTTTATCGTAATGAATTCTTTGATCCTTTAGCTATCCAGTGGTATAATTTAATTTTGGGTATAGAGGATAGATTCTAAACTACAACGCCAAACGGTATCCCCCGATTTTGTTACCACTAGGTTTTCTTAATTGTCTCCGTATGGTAGCAAATTTCAAGCCGTATTCACGTTAAAATTGTAATCGTCAAAAAATTCAACCTTTTATAATTTGAATCTTCCTACTTCCAAAGACGGAAAATATTGAAATAACTTTTATTTATTCCCCTACTCCTGCTTGTAGAAAATAAGAGTTCAATGTTTTATCAAATCAGATAAATGAAATGTAGAAGGCTATGCTATCGTCTAAGTTATTAATTGCTATAGAGATTTTTTGAACAAAATTCCTCACCACAGAAAACGTGTTTCACAAAAACAAATGTCTGAATTCCTCAGTTTAACAAAAAAAATTCAGGAATGTTGACCCATCTATTTTCTTATAAGCATAACATTTATGTTACGTAAGCCAGTATAAAGTTGAATTCGTCTTTAAGTATTGATCAGATTGCAGAGACACTTTTCCTAAAAATTCCAATTCAATTTAATGATCTGAAACTAAAATATTATAAAACTCTAAAATAGCTTTCATTTTAAATTTCTAGTTTACGAATATACAAAGGGAAGATACTATAACCATCAAAAGATTTGAATCCGAATTTTTACAAATTTTCACATTTCTTGACTTCGAATAATAATTTTTTTGGTATTATATCTGTCGACACAGTAATTCAATACCGCTTTAACCCTTTATTTGATGAATTATTTTATAATCGAATTTTCAAATTTCTTTTAGAATTATTAGTTAAGCTTTGGTACAGAATAAATCCAGGGAAGGGAAGTCATACCAGACAAGGCATACGGATTTAGAGCCTAGGTATGAATGACCTTACCGTCACAACAGCAACAATGGCGGGAACTGTGTTCTGCTGTGAGCTGCTGTTTGATTCTGTGTGAGCACAACACTTTTTTCCTGATTTTTAAAGTCCTGTTTAAAATATATAAATAGTCGGTTCATGAGAACAAGTTCCAATGTATTTCAATATCAGTGAGTCTTATTTTAACCCGTTGCATTCGGAAAAGCAATTCGAGGCATAATTATTCAATATACAAGGGCTTTTTTATTGCTCCAGACTCTCTCTCTCTCTCTCTCTCTCTCTCTCTCTCTCTCTCTCTCTCTC
>JAOUZG010026641.1:14231439-14268948 GCA_026289955.1 Argiope argentata | reverse complement strand
ATATATATATATATATGCGCATAACGCTTTGCCTTTGTTTGTGAACAGACAGATTAACTGTAATAACTTTCCGGCGTCCTGGCACGGAGGATCGTGATCTTAGTGTCCTGGGTTCTGGTCCCGGTTAGGGCATGGTTGTTCTTCTATGTTCTATCTGTGAGTGTGCCCTCTGTAAAAAGGGGCTGTGCAAGCGAATGTGATGAGTGTGTAGTTAAAGCCGTACTCTTGGCCCTAGTTGACGCTACTTCAAACAAGAGATGCTTATTTCGGTTTAAATCCGCTGATGCATCAGCTGGCTTATCTATGACAAGTGCCATTAGCAAAAACGACAATACTATAATAATTTTGTTTGGATTGTAACTACCTTATAATTTGTTGTTAGAAATAAAAAAAATCTCAGACGAGTGAGTAAATATACCTTCTAGTTCAAAGGGGGGGGGGTGAAAATTGTGGCCAGATTTGAAATTTTCTCGCTAACATTCTTAATACTGAAAATAGAAAGATAAATCCGATTAGCCAAATTACCGCCTAATTAAGACGAACAACCTTTGTTTTTGTTTTTCGAGATTCAAATTCTCAAATTCGAATTCTTTGGCAATTACTGTACTTTTTCCAAATCTCGAATTCGAATTATTTGGCAATTACTATACTTTTTCTACTCCATAGGCAAGAAAGTAAAGAAGTTGTTTTCAAATAACATAAAAAAAATAACATTTCTCAATCGAATTTAATAAATAATTAAATCTATTCAAATCAGTTAATTTCAGAAATATTCCCTTAAGTACAATAAAATCGTTCGAATAAATATTTGAAATATCTGTAATTATTTTTAATCTAATTTAAGAACTAGAATTTTTAAGCATTGTTTGCCCTTTTATTAGTATTATACATTTTTAATATATGTAAAAATAATATTAGTGAAACTTAATCACAATACATGTTGGAATTACGAAACAAAAAAATTAATCTTTTAAGAATTAAAAATAAAAATATAATTGTGAATACATTTCTTCGTTTTTTTTTTCCCTACGTATTACCATACACCAACCACCTAATTGTTTGAACATTTAAAACTTAATTGTTATTGCAAAAATCATCTGCCAAATAAATGGTAAAAGAAGTCGGATAAGTTAGAGAACTTATTCGTTCTAATAATGCATAAAAATTCGAGAACTGATAAAAATAAAATAAAGAGCAAACAGAAAATAAATTGCGGATGTTTAGCTCACTCTGTGAATTATACTACAAAGAAAAAATGATATTCCTGTGACAGATTCAGCTTATATTATCTCTCTAAGGCAAGAATATCATATGGAATTTACCAGAAGAATCTCTGAAACTCAGTGTCTAGTAGAAAGTCCCATTTTTCTTACGTTTATCAAAACCTTCATTTTCGAAGCCAAATGATCAAATTTGTTATGAAAATAAGGGATTATTAAATGATCTACTCTGCATTCATTAAAAATTTCTGTAATTCTCTCTTCTTTGCAATAAGGCAAACAATGCGTTGAAAAGGTATTCCAGATTCACAACAAAATGATAATTTTAAGCAGCATCTCAAAAGCAATTGAATAAGATAAACAAGTACTTTGTTAGAAAAAATCCATAGCTTTTAAGAAGCTTATTCTTTATTTTAAAACTATCTACATAAATTCGACTCTGACTTCGGTTTTGAATCAGAATCTCATCAAAACTGTTTGAAGCAAATGCATTTAGTTCCGTGATAAATTAGCTTCATTTCCTGTATACATATTAATCTAATCCAACGAATGCCTGTTCTATTTAAACTTCATCAATATTAATGCACGCAGATCTTTATTCAAATTTCAATAATTTAGTATATTTAAATGCTGATGGTCATTTCAGAACGTTGCTAAAGTCTGGCAAATTGAAGCCTGCTCAGTATACAAAACTGTTTGAATTAATTTGAACAAATAGAAAATAAATAATTCCTACAAAGTCGTTAACTGTAATTAATGGACAGAAATCTAAATGTGCTGTAGGACCTCATGTTAATCCACTCGCATACATGAACTAAAACTTTTCCTTTATTATTACATTTGAAATATATGGATTAGTAACCTGCATTCAAGAATATGGAATGCGTGAAAAATGCGACGATAAAGTTTTGACCTATAGATAAAGAAGCTAAGCATTTGCTCATGAACAGTAATTAATAAATGTTAATTAGTATTTTCGACACATTAACTGCTATATCACTCATATTCTCGTGACAGTACTTCTCAGTCCATATAGAAATTTATACTACCAGAACAAGCCTATGTTTAGTTTAGATCGCCTTGTTTTAACACGTTTCTAAGCACATGAATCACCTGTGACTCATACATACTATGTAATCTAATTAGATTTTTTTTCTACATACTATTAAATTTAATATTTGTTAACGTGTGTGTGTGTTGTGACTAATGGTACTTGCCTTGGACAAGCTTCCACTGATATGATCAGCAGATGATTTAAGCCTAAGAAATGCGTCTCTTTGTTTTACAAGTAGCGCCATCTAGGGCCAAGAGTGCGACTTAGCTACTCACATGTCACGACCCTTTTTAGGCGGCGGATCTCATTCATGCAAATTCATTCATACATCTCAGATCGTAATTTAGACCTGGAACAGAGAACGATCACCTCTGACCCAATATCCCCGATGGTATTACTCTCGACATGGAGGACTTTGCGACCACGAACAGATTTAACGAGCGCCAGCCGCCACACACTCGTGGAATCTTTTGTCCGGTGAGCTTTGAACCCGTAACCTAAGGAGTACGAGTCCAACGCTTTACCAACCAGGCCATCCCGGTATAGTTAGCATTTGTTTTATATAATATAATCTGATGTTAATATTTATTTTATATAATCGAAAACTCTAATCCCAAGTTGACGCATCCAAATGTACGTAAAATTATTCGTTTAGTTTCGCCACTCCATCTTTTAATGTTATTTTTGAAGTAGATAAATTATCAATCGTTAATGACTCGCATTCGGGGAATTGCTTGCCCTTCTTCTAAGGAAACATCCAATAGACATCATTCCCATGGATTGGGGGAGGGGTCCGATTCTTTTGTCTAGATGGTTTGGATTGTGGGATTTAATGGCGCAAGAGCGATATTTGACCATATAGCGCCAGACATAGGGTTAGAATACAAAAAAAATCGTATCTTTATGGTAAAAAATCTGTAAATTTAGAAGCTGGTTAAAAAAATTACATGGAACTGTCTCTTAAAATGACAAGGTAAACAAAAAAGTTCTTGCCGTTTTTAATGGCCCAAAAGAACATGACATACAAACAGCCTATTGTTAGTCCTCGAAGCAATCACCATCGGCATCCAGCACCCTCTGCCAACGTGTCTCCAGCTGTTCAATCCCCTTACGGTAAAACTCGGGGGAGAGGGGCGCAAAGAAGTCCGCGAGAGCTTGGCGCACGTCTGCTTCATTGGTGAAGGATTTACCACGAAAATGATTGTCCAAGGAATGGAAGAGGGGATAATCTGGTGGTGCAAGGTCAGGTGAATAAGGAGGTAGGCACAAAGTCCCTCAACCAAGTCGCTGTACCGTATTCCATATTTGAATTTTGAATACTAGAATCTTCATTCAACAAATTTTTAAGGGATCGGGTTTAAGAATAATAAATCAAGCGTTAAAACATAATTGCTCATAAACAGCAATTAGTAATTTTAATTGATATTTTTGACACATTGACTGCCATATCACTCACATTCGTGTGACAGCATAAGTTCTCAGTCAATGTAGAAATTATGCTAGTAAAACAAGTTATGTTACCAAGCTAGTTTAGATCTTTGATTTAACATATTTCTAAGCACATGAATCACCTGTGACTCATACACACTGTATAATCTAATTAGATATTTTTTTTCTATACTACAATTAAAAGAACAGATAAGCAAGCATCTTATTAGACTGATTGACGCCTGTGATCCGAATCACAGGAGTCAATCATGGCAGAGAAACAGTTGAAGAAAATTATAGTTAGACTTGCTGTATTATTATTAGCAACCGTTTAATGCTAAATTCTTAAATCCAAAAATGATCCCATTTAGCAGCAGGCTATTTTATCTAATAATAATAAAAACCTTTGTTTTTAATTTGTGCTCGTGATTCTAATTGGATCATTCTTGAAATCAAATCTGAGTTCAAATTCGTTGATTCATTATGTGCTTATATCAATGACAATTTAGATTGAGAATAAAGTTTAAGATGAAATCCGCTATGCATATTTCAATGTATCATGTCAGAACATAATTTATTGAACAGCCAAGCACCACGTGCTAGTGCAAGTTGAATTATATTTTTATTCATTTTAATTGTTTTATTGTTACAAAAACGATCCAAAAAAAACTTTGTATCGCATTTATTGTCTAAAAAAATATCCCATTTCCAATTTATTTCATTTCATATAATCACGTGCTCAAAGTGACATTTTTCTAGTTTTTATTTGCTGTAGACATTAACTTATTTTTTAAAAAAAATCAGAGCTTTTGTAAATGGGATGTCATCACGTTATTAAAAGCTGATTTTTTGAGATACTCGTGTAGATAATAAAATTTTTATTTTTAGCCTACGGATATTTGTTGACGCCAAAAACCTTATCACAAAAACATCATATTCTGACATGATAATAAAGATACGAATTAGATACGAGCATTGCACCAAGATAAATAATCTTAATTCGGTCTTTGCATTGTAAGCAGTATTTTCTACATTTGAATCAAATTTAATTTAAAACACGATTAATATTTACTTCAAGAAACGAAATTTTATCATTTATATTTTTTTCAAAGTGTATATAATTTGATTACAAAAATTTATTTTGCTAAAAAAATCCAGCAAAATATTTCTCGGATTTTTGGAGTGTTTTTATGAAATTCTAAATTCAAAATATATATATATTGCTCATAAAAAAAGTGAGAGTTAAATATTTCACAAAAGAAAATATGAAACATAACAAATTTAATTTTGAAAACGCAGTACAATAAAAATGCTAAACAAAAATATAACAAATACAGAAAGATAGGGAAAAAGAAAAATTATTTTATTTTCGTCTTCATCAACTTTAAATAAATTTAGGAAATATAACAATGTTAGTAAGAGTGGGTAATCTCGTTTTATTCTTAACTTTTAAATATTTAAAACACAGCTTTATTTCATGTTTATTTATTCTTCAAAAAAAATCCAAAATCCCAAGAACTTTTGAAAGATAATGTTCTAAAATTCAGATATTATGATAATATAGGAATTTTTTATGACTTTAAAACATCCTATGACTTAGAATTTTTTTTATAAAACTTTATTTTATACACTGACGTAAAGATTTTCTTTGCTATTTCATAAAAATAAATACACTGTAAGAAATTTTTGAAAGACATCTAAAAAATAAAGACCATTGTAGCAGTTCAATAACTTTTTTTCAACACTTTACAAAAAAAATATCTAAGGCTAAGGAACTTTAAAAAAAACTGTCTAAAAGATTATTATATCAACATACAGATTTATTTTATCATTCTACATAAAGAAAGTTTTAAGCCTTAAAACTCATTAAAAAATTGTCTAAATATCAGATACCAAACGATAATTAACTAATTATAGCGGGAAATTTTTTCGAATATTAAGAAATCGAGTAGTCTTTGGTTTTAAAGTGGGAAATAAAATTGGAACAAAAAAAAACTATCCAACTATCCAAAAAGAAAGTTCTAAGCCTTAAAACTCATTAAAAAATTGTCTAAATATCAGATACCAAACGATAATTAAATATTTCAAGCGGGATATTTTTTGAGTATTAAGAAATAGAGTAGTCCTTTATTTTAAAGTTGGAAACGAAAATGGAAAAAAAAAACCTATCCAAACATTTTCTAATTGTACATTCAACCGATTAGGAATATATATATATAATACATTCTTGATAATCAATGCATTGAAAATGGCGTAAACATGATCTTATAATTGATTTGATAATTTTACGATGATTTATATAACAGCAAAATAATTTAATCCTGATATAATCGCTTAGAATACTTTATTTTACTTTTACTGATAATTTTCTGCATTTACAGATTTTTCTAGACAATGCCTTTCACAAATTTACAGAAATTCAATTTTATCAATAGAATCAAATTAAATGGTGAAACATTTGTAGAAATATCAAATATATGTGTATTAAAATTTAGCTTCATATTAGGATATCAAGTTCATTCCTCTCTTACAATACTCGGTCAATTCCAAAATTAAATAGACATGATGCATTTTTCCACCATAAACTGATTCTACTTTCCTTTTTCTAAAAGCATTCCGATTTCAAGGCAATTTAGAAACTTAATTATATTTTAAATTAAAACACTAGTTCCTATTTTTAGAACATTGACATTCTAACTTTGTTACACTTAGTATAGAACTTATGCTATAAATTTTATATAAAACTAGCAATTTCAATTATTAACTGTTTATCAACCAAGTTAATAATTTAGTTTAATCATGTTTATCAACTTTGATGGACCATATTTTTTATTAAAAAAAAAGAACATATAATTAAAATTTCGCTTACACAACAAATATAAAACATTCTAAATGATTAATTAAACTTGGAAAATGGAGAAATAATTTTTCCAAATTGAACTGGCTGTTGAAATTGGAATTCTGTTATAGTTGAATACTGAATACCTCAACAATATCTCAAAAATGAGATACTGTCACATCAATTGACATCATATTTTGAAGTAAGATCTTTTTAGATCGAATAAAAATTTGCAAAATCAGTAAAGTAGCTTTTTTTATTCGATTAAATATTGTATAGTGATATAGTGTTTTTAAGTTTCTTGTAAGAATTGGAATAAGGCGATCATTGATGACAGGTTTAGAATCATAAACTTTCATATAAAAAATATGTATCGAACTTTTAACAATATTTTAGAGAAGTTTTATTCTTTTACTTTTATCAATTATTTTAAATATAAAAATACGCGCATGAAATCTTCGTTTTGTACAACAGCATCATTTTTTTCAAGACGATTTAAAATTTATATTAAGTAAAATATTTAAGAATGTTAAATAATGCAACAATTAATTTCTGATATAACTTACTTTCATCTTCAAATTTATATTTCTTTCATTATTAATTGCACGATGTGAAGCATTCATTTCTTCCATATGGAACTCAACATTCTCATTCATTTCTATGATATGGAATGATAAACAAACATATCCACTTCAATATTGCGTCATTATTTTGAACTAATCTCTTCACTTGACATCTAAATATACTACTGTTTAATTGAAATGGTGCTTGACTTCGCCTATTTGATAGCCGTAGCTGATAAGTAAATATGGTAGTTCTAGCGAGGTATATACGTACTTGTCGGTATTATGTGTTGTCGGAGTCAATCTAAGATGAAGGTCTTAGTCCATTAATCGGACCGGAATCGAAGGGACGATATAATCTGTTACTAAATAGATCAATTAGCCGAATGTATGCGAGTAATTAGTCATATAGTAAATCAATGCTACTGATTATTATAGTGTGGAATAGTAAATGTATGTGTTGTCGTTAAAGTATGTACATTCTTTACAAACAAGTTTTTTTTATCTTCAATTCTTCGAGAGAACCCAGTTTTTGGATTATTTTATCTAGTTAAATATTTTCGTAACTAAGTAATAGGCCTAGCTTCTATCCATAATTTAAAAACAAGATTTCCACTTGTGTATGATAAATTCCATTTATTTTATTTTAAAAAATGTTGAAAATATTCACTATTTTGTCCAGGAAAGAATTTCAAAAACACCATATAAATAATCAATGAAATAACAAAAGCCTTGATATCCTGGTTGATAGAGCGTTGGACTCGTATTCCTTAGGTTGCGAATTCGAAACTCACCGGCCAAAGATTCCCAGATTGGCGGCTGGCGCTCGTTAAATCTGTCGTGGTCGCAAAGTCCTCCATGTCGAGAGTAATACCACTGTGGGTACTGGGTCAGAGGTGATCGTTTTCTGTTCTAGATCTAAATTACGATCTGAGATGAAGGAATTAATGAAAATGCATGAATGAAGTCCGCTCCCTAAAAAGGGTTGTGACGTGTGTGTAGCTAAGTCGTACTCTTGGCCCTAGATTTCTCTACTTGTAAAACAAGAGATGTACCCTCGGCTTTAAAATTGCTCACTGCGTTGTCCACGAGCTTGTCAATGACAAGTGCCATTAGAAACAACAAAAGTATGACGATCAATTCTTTAACCATTACAATCCTGAATTTTTAAAATGTGGAATAAAAAAAATTGATGAAAATAACTGATAAGGGTCACCAAATAGAACATCCCTATTCAATTTCATCTCATTTTTACCACGGATATGGGAGCAAGGAAGTCATTGCAAATGTCACCACCAGGTTGGAAAAGAAATTAAAATTAGGAACTTAAAGCACCGCGATGATAAATGCCACTGGGAAGGTCAAAAGGGTTAAAGCACAGACATCAATTTTAAAACTTTACAACTTTTTATATTGATTATTTTTACTTATCTCTAACAGGGTTTCCCGGGCTTTTAAACATCACAACACAATATTAGAATCCGAATTTATAGCTATCTTCCTCAACCTAGGAATATTAAATTTTTTTCTAAAAAAAAAAAGAAAGAATTTCTGAACAAAAATAGGCACTTATATGAAGGAGAAAAAACATTTATTATTGGCATTTGCACCAACGTGACTGATGCATGTAATTCGGATCACTATTTTAACAGATGCTTGAATTCTGCTCTTTTCTAATTGTAATAGTGAAGAAATTATCTAATTAAATATTATGTATAAATCACGGATGACTCACATGGTGAGAAAAATGTTAAAACAAGATTTTAAACTTGTTCTACTCGCATCAAATTCTACATTGACTGAAAACTTATGCTGTCACGCAGATGTGAGTGATAACGGCAGTCATCGCATCAAATATTATTTTACAAATATACTTTAAATGTATAGCTTCGTAAAGATTTTAATCCCACATCACATTTTTGGAAACTGTGAAAGAAAATAGTTTGAACTGAAATTACTTATGAGCGTTTAGAAAGTTTTTACCGAATTAAAAATTGTTGTTACTTATGTCACTTCTCAAGCCCGCTCTGACAGGACTGCCAGCGTTTTAAGCCGATAGAGCGAATCTTGTTTATCAGTAGCGCCATCTAGGGCCAAGAGTGTGACTTAGCTAAACAGGCCACAATACTTTTTACTTAATTTTTTCATTCATTCATCCACAGATTGTAATTTAGATCTGGAGCAGAGAACGATCAACTCTGAACCAGTATCCCCAGTGGTATTACTCTCGTTATGGAGGACTTTGTAACCACGACAGATTTAGCTTGCGCCAGCCAGCATACACACGGAGAGTCTTCGGCTGGCGAATTCGAACTCAAATCCCAATGGATGCGAATCTTACGCCATACCAACTAGACTTTCTCGGTCTCCCGAATTAAGAGTATTTCTTTTAACCCCTTAACTGGCTTATTTTCCTTACTATCTAATAAGATGACACCTTCTATTTTGGGAATATTTTCTTATTTTGATTCAAATGGAAATTCATGGAATACTGGGCTTATCTACGTATTCGAAGTCATTTTACTATTGAATTATAATTGTTATGAATGATTCATTTTTTGTTTACAACTATCAAAATTCGATAAATCGATGTACGTACGGCGTACGGGCAAACCGGTTAAGGGGTTAAAGCATCTACCCACTGGTTGGATGGAATCTTATTGAAAAACTATTTTCTCCTTTCAGATTAATTGTAAATTCAAAGGTTCAATCCCTTCATACTCAAGGTAATTTTTCTGCATCCTTTAATTTCAAAGATTAGATTTCTTTAATCATAAATTGATATTCGTTTTTTTCAAATGCTTATTTTTTAAATGTTGGATTGGAAGAGGAAGATCTAATGTCTGACTTTCCATCCCATTAGTACCAAATGCACAAAAACATTTTTACGATGGCTTCATGATTGGCCAGTATTAAGAATATCGAAGAACATTGTGGAGGTATTGTACAATATCCAATACTAATAGAGCAGATATAACATAATTCGATTATATACTAAAGTGCCTTTAGACTACAAAATGTGCCACAATTTCTTTATTAAGAAAAGCACAAGTAGGTTAATTACGAAAATTGTATAGATTATAATAATGATGTCCATATGGTTATTTTCCATACAGCATCTTTATCAAAATATTTTTAATCATTGAACTTATTACCGTTATGTTGTTTCTTATGGCACTTGCCATGGTCAAGCTTGCTGAGGTAGTTGGTGATCTAAACCAAATTAGCGTCGCTTGTTTTTGTAGTAGCGTCAACTAGGGTCAAGAGTACGACTTTTGCTACTCACTCATTACATTCGCCAACAATATAGCAGTCTTGATTGATAGATGCAAACTCGGTTCTTTTGAAAATATGAACAGAACATTCCATCGTTTCGGAATCTCTGTAACTTTTCTTCAGGGAAAGCTACAAAGTAGGGTTTTTTTCTTTGAAATTAAATAAAGTCATAATCTATTGACATAAATTGGAATCCAGCTCCAGCAGGTAAAAAAAAATCTATTACTGAATTGTTCTAGATTCTAGAAACAGCAAACCGTTCCATCTGAAGCATCAACAAAAGTTGTCACTCTTTCAAATATTCTATGATTTTCAAATTTCTGAAAACAAGTTGGACAAATTGCAGAAGAAAACATCAATAATTTTGCTATTAAAATTTTTTTAAACCTAGGCTACTATAAATATTTCAAGCTGGTACTTGTTTATGTTTAAGGTTCCCACACTAAATCGCCAAAAAAGTATGCAAATCATCGTCAACTATTTTGTAAAATCTTTGTATTTCATTTATAATGAAGTTTGACAATCTGGACATGTTCTAAATATCGCTATATAAATAAACCCGAGAACCGTAAAAAATAATAAATAAATAAAAAGTACTCCTACTTTGCATTGGTTGTAAATAAATGGCTGCTAATATTCCAGTTCTCGAATCATTGTCAAGAGATCTATTTTCATTTGTACATACAGTGAGTTAAAGAAGAACGAAAACACCCATTATTGTGTTATTTCAAATGTATTATATATTAAGTATATATAATTATTAAATTATCTTAGAAAAATCGAAAAGTAAACACGTAGTTAAAATAAAATGCATAAATAAATAATCTTGAACCTAAAATTAGTCAATTTCATACGTCAAAAAAAAGTAAGCGCTCACAATTATCTCTACAAATGTCTGAACTTTACAGATATGATCATTTTTTCTTAGAGAATCTTGACATAAGTTAAAATATTATTTTAAGCTTGAATTTATGTAAATTTTTTAAATTCCGTGAGATTTTGCGACGAGGAAACAAACAGAACTAGGAAACGAGAACAACGATAACAAACTTTGAAGAAAAATGGTAAACCATTTAAGTGAAATACGAAAAATTGTTGAACGAATCTAATGTACATTAAAGAAAATTCTTGACAAATATTTCAAATACAGAAGAAATAAAGATTTTCAGGGAACAAAAAACCAAGACGACTTACTGATATAGAAGTGAACAGTAGTATGAGAGGTCAAAACAAAACCAGCTAGTTGCAGGTGCTGTTAAAATCTTTCAGAAAATTCTTATAAAAATCAGAGAAGATAAATGCAATAGGGGGTATAACACTATAAAGAGGACTCTTCATAATAATGGATTACAAGGCAAGATACCACACAAGAAACCATTCTTTACGAAATCAAACCAGAAAAAAACGTCTGTTGTTTACCGAAAAAACACCTTAATAAGGATTTAGATTTTTTGAAGGTTAACATACTTAAATTTAAAGAACTATATAAAATAAATGGCAAATAAAATGAAAAAAATAAGCCCACAACCTCGCAGCAAAAATACCAAATAGCAAAAGACGATGGAATTAGTCTATGATAAGTGATAAATGTTTTCCCACCAAATTCTACGAACGCATGCGCAGTAAGAAAAAATACGATACCGTAGCTTGTAGTTGTCCCAGCGGGACAATTACTTGCCATCGGCCGAGAAGTACTTTTCAGTCTTTCTGCGCATGCGCTGCATACTTGATGGCTTATAAGTGGCCGAATGTAAACCCGGCATTAAATAAGATAGGTTATCTTATGAAATTCATATAACTTTGAAATATGAAATGATACTTTGAAAATGATACAAAACCTTGTTTTTAATTTTATTAACTATCAATGAAAATATATATATATATAATTGCAAAAAAGTGCAATAGTTATTTATTAATGTTGTTATGAAAAGAACATCTTCCGTATTTCAAGAACATTTTCACTCGGTTATTTGAAAAATTAGTAGAGTATAAGTCAAAAGAGCTCCGAAAATTGACAGTATAAAACGTCTTTTAAAAGTGATTGTATTGCATGCAGAAGGGGGCATATACTCTCTATCAATCGCAAGCTGGGTGATTTTTTCATCTTTGCTTTCTTGTTGAAGAACCATCTTCTCTTTGTACTTCTGAAAGGATCGCTTGACGTTCTGAATATTATCGGTGATTTTCGATGCAAATATCATGATGGCAATCGTTGATAGACAAGTGGTCAGCGTTATGACCATCATCTCTCCGATAATAACAATAGTAAATCGATTTTTCAGAAAAGGCACGAAATAGGCCAGCATCGAAAACATGTGAAGAAAATGCCTGAGAATCAGTAAAAACAAAGGCTCGGAAAAGATACTCTGAAGCAATTCCACAGCACTCAAGATTTCGAAATATTGGTTCACAAGTCTCCTTGAAGACAACCTCAGTGAGCCTTTTGTTACTTGCATCAACTTTCGATTGTAACAAATCAAAATTTTACTTAACCTGAAACAAAGAGCGCAATATATGCAAGTCAAAAGTCCTGGGAAAATAACTTGAAGAGAGATATATGCAATTATTGCCACAAATATCAAAATTTTGGTGTATACGGACAGATCTTCCAATTTGTATCCATACGTCCAAAACGTGTCTTCCAACTCTTCACTCGCAGAGCATATGCATAAAAGAGCAAATGCGATGGGGATAGTTGTCTTGCAAAACAGAGTCGAATTTATAAGAAGTGCCTCCATATCGCTCATGTAAGAATCCGGAAACGAACGGCTTATTTTTTGTATCTTTACCAAAAATTCACATAAAGACTTTCTCTTGTAGAACGTGGCATACCATAAAATAACAGATAAAACAATTACTAGAAAGGAGGCAATGATTACACTGATATTCCACGCTCCAGACATGTATCCTAAAAATAATTGCATTATCGAAGAAAATAAAGCAATATGAAGGAAGATAGGAAACCAAAAACGAATGAAATTACGCATCCAGGATCGAGTAATAAAATTATTTCGAACTGATATTCCTGTAAAACCCAGATAGAGCCATAAATACGATTTTTCAGCCTGAACAGGAGTTGTGGATTGGTTACATTTTTGACTCGCTACTAGAGTCGATTTGAAGGAAAACATATCGTTTGTTTTTAAAAATTCAGTAGAATAAATGCTTGTTAAAGTTAAGAAGTTTTGTTCTGTGAATGGCAACATATCGGATGCGGATCCTTTTATAATTTTTTGCAAGGACAATTTGTTTTCAAAACAAATTCTCTTGCTGCATATTCGTTCAGTGGAGAAATAAAAAGTTGCGCAATATCGATACACAAACTATTAAAAAATAATGAGATTTCCCTTGAAAAATTACTGATTTGTTCCCAAGGAAACACTCAAAAACTCATCAAGTTCACTAACCGTAACTTAAACAAAAATATTTTCTTCGCCAATTTTTTTTCCCTTCGGAACTTTAGTGTTTGCACTTCAGATTCTTTTATTGTCCAGCGTCTAGAACCACACCCTTTAACAGACATAATTTTAATTGATTAGGGTTTAAAAAGCGACTAAATTCATCATGATGATGCATCGTTCGCAAAATATAAATAAATAATTTTCGAAAACACTAATAAGATCATCAGCTTTCTGATGTTATGATAAACAAGCGCTTCCGAAGAAAATTGGGAAATAAAAACTGTTTTTGTCAGTGAAAAGACTAAGAAGGGGAAAAAAAGAAAAACATTCTTTGCTTGGATCAACAACTATCTCACGTTGAATGATATTAAGAAATCTCTAACGCTGATTATTTTGGATCGGAAAATCAGTGTATTTTCTTCGCGACATTTCTGGATATTTCTACAAGATGGCATGTTTTGTGGTTAACTTCGTCATATAGTAAGAAAGATAGTTTGGATCTTAAGATCTTTGGTTAATTTAACAGTAATTATCCAATTATTTCAGTTCACTGTTATTTGTGTATAATAATCCTCATTTACAGTTAGAACTAAACGTTAGTGGTTCATTAGAAATTAGAAATCGAATTTTATGGCCATATCAATATCTTTAGTTATAAATTCCACAAAACAATTATTGTAAAAAAAAATTAATCAATTCCTACTTAAGTTATTAAGAAAAATGTAAGAAGTTAGGAAAAATTTTATTTTAGTTACTTTTTATTAAATAATTTCAACTGTTGTCTCGTGTTCCGCTTTACGGGAAGGGTGCAATAGCTTCTGAGGGTATGAACTCCTAAGCACCAGAGGACAGCATTCTGAATTCTAGCTCACATGCGTCACAAACCCTTTTTACGGGATGGACTTCATTCAGGATTTTCATTCATTCATCCACAGATCATAATTTAGATATGGAACAGAGAAGATCACCTCTGGCCCAGTACCTCCAGTGGTGATACTCTCCAGATGGAAAACTTTGTGACTACTACAGATTTAATATCAACCAGATACGGAGAATCTTCGGCTGGGGGGTTCGGACTCACAGCCCAATGGATGCGAATCCAATTTCCTACCAACCAGGCTATCCCGGCCTAACAATCACACTTACTATATATAATTGATCAAAAAATTATACTAGTAAGGAATTTTCAATGCCTATGGAAGATTCAAAGCCAATTATCGCAACGCAAAATGCTTGAATTTTCTACAATAGTTGAGGTAAAGCAAAACAGATAAAAAAATTTCTAATTTTCTTTATCCTGTACTGTTTTAATTCGAAAGTACTTCGGAAAAATGGATTAATTAACAATGTTTAATTTTAAATGCGTCAAACATTACGAAATTAACAGAATCGTTAAAAATTATAGGCCGAAAACACGATAAGCCGAATCTCATTAGTAGGGGGGGGGGGGGAACAAACTGAATTTGTTACTTATTTGGTGGCGGGAAAGTGGAAATTATTTGCGAAAACGTTTTTAATTAATTAATAAAAATTTAAGAATTAATATTTGAAAAAACTGCATTAACATCAATGCATCCACCACAAGTTTTAAAAAATTTACTTGAACTTGATTGGATGAATAGAAAGTATTTTATAAAGGATTGAAAATTTGAACTATATATATATATATATATATATATATATATATAGGGAGAGTGTAAGTTAATGATAGGAATTGAATAAAAATATAAAAATAGTTCTAATAGCAGGATTTTGTAAGTAAGCCTGAATTATAATAATAAATAATCGTAATAAGAAAAAAAAATCTTGGTAAATTTTTAAAGTTAAAAACAACGAAAAATAATTTTATTTACGAAAATAAAGCAGAATTAAGGTGATTGATCAACTAAATTCTGAAATAAAATAAACAATAAAAAAAAGATATTCTACGGGAATGGAAATTTTAAATCTAACGTCCAGCGCCATCTATCGGAAGAAAAGTTATAATAAAGCTCGACTTCCTATTTTAATTTAGTCACAAAAGAGAGAGAGAGAGAGAGGGAGGGAGAGAGAGAGAGAATTATGACATAGTTTGAGAAAATAACAAACGGATCAATTCAAAAAATTTTACTAACCAAATACTAATACCAATAAAAATGTGTATTTAAGAGGTGTGGAATATAAATAATCGATATACACTAAAAAATAATTCTGAACGTTGAATGTGTAATTTTCTCATCCATTATTGCCTCTTTCTCATTTTTTCCACATTGTCTGGCTTCTATGAGAACTCAAATGAAATTTGTTCCTTTACTACAACATATTCAGCACACCAGTTAGAAACACAAGACCCAAATTAAAAAATCGAAGGAATGGTCAGATAATTATTTTGAACTTAATAGATCGAAAACTCTAGAATCAGCGCAATGAATACTTTTTAAGCGTCCTTAAAATTTTTCAGACTCCAACAGCAATCAAATTCTTTGTTTAAAAATTTTTAAATAAATGTAATGAAGTAAAAAAAGGCAAGTATTTTAATACTAATATTTACGAAACTAAGTCCTCTGTAGTTATATTACGTTCAAAATTATTGATCATAAATGTTAAAAATTAATAAGGATAAAAGAAAAAAATTCAGAATATGTAAAAATAGGATTATGTAAACCTTCATTACATGCTTTATCGTCATTATAAAATATTAAAACTAATAAGATCACAGAATAGAAATATTAATCCTTTATAATATACATATATCTATATATATCTTAAATATCATTTTAAAAGGCGAAGTTTTCCAATTCTCCTTCAGAAATAATGGCTTTTTTTATCAATAAAATATCAAGGGTACTTGAAAACAGGGACACATTAACTTTCCAAGACTACAATCTTCTTAAGTTTTCTAAATATAAAATATACATATAATAATATTTTACTAGCTATCACAATTTCTGAATTAAAAATTTGAAAATAACAATTTTTACAGAACATGCACTATCAAAGATTGAAAAAGAAAAACAATTCTATTTGCATGATACTCCTTTAAAAGAATTGAATTAAATATTAATAAATCAAGCTGAAGAAAATAATTTTCTTCATAGTTTATCAGAAAAATGCTCATTATATAAATTTACTAAGCTACGAAACACTTACCTCATTAGCAAACATTGTTAATACTGCTTTTGAAATAAACTTATTTGTTTAAAAAAAAAGCATCTGCACAAACTTTTCACCAGCCTAATATGCTTAAATTTAAGCAGTCATAACTTATTATTGAGATAATGAGTATCAAACTTATTATTAAGATAACGAGTATCAAAACAGTGAAGCCATCATTTTGTGAAAGTTGTTGTTTTAGGTTTTACAGAATTATTAACACTAGAGCAAGAATAAATGACGTTCCCCCCCCCATTTAAAATAAATCATTTTTCATTTTAAAATAAACATAAGTACTCACATCAGTGGTCATTCAGATGAACAGCAAAGATAAAGTTGTAAATGTCTAGTACTCTATTAAAACATATATTTCTGCAGATCTTAAATCAAGATTAGTTCCAAGAAATTAAATTAAGATGCTTAAATAATAGTTTCATTACAGAGAAAATTGATAAGTGGCATTCAAATTTGCAAGACACACATTGGATCTTTTCCTGTATGATCAACTTGAGCTGTTGCAACAATAATGTGAATTGATAACAATAGAAGTTGCAAATAAATAACAATGAACAAATGAAATGATTATTTAACAAATCTATACAATAATCAGCAAATTATTATACTTAATAATCAGATTTCCTCTCATTTTATATCAATGAATAATTTCTTAGAATTGGTTTCATAACCATGATATATTACTAAGTCAAAAAAGCAGATTTCTACATGCACTTTACATTGCCAAACATTTCCGTTGTCGATGCAATGGAAAGCAAAATCAATTCTGAAATCAGGTCTGTAGACATCTATAAAGTAATCCAATCACAACAATGCTATAAAAGACAAAAGACCAAAATGTCAAATATATATTCAAATATTTTATGGCTCATTCTTGAATGATGATTTTAAGGAGTGATTATTTCTTAAGACTGAAGTAGAAGCAATAAGTCGATTTTTCAATACTTTCTTTCCCATTAAACATTTTCAAGCCTGATATGCCAACACTATTTTAATCCAAAAACGAATTACAAATGTGCAACATATTGAAAATATTATTATCATGGTCATAAATTTCAACAAATATATGCAATATTAAATTTCCAAAGTAAATGTAAATAATCAATCTAAAATGATATGGCTTTAAGGCATTAACTTCAAAGGATATTTTGTTTTATTTTCTATATTTCCAAAACTCATTTCATGATACAGTTAAAAATATAAAGCATAATTTTGGCAATATAATATGACAATAAAAATGTTACATTTTGATTTATTTCTCCAAAATTTAAAATTGGTAAAAAAAAATGCTACACAAAAATGTAGATTTTATTATTCTACTAAGCAATAACAAAAATCAATAAATTTCTAAATTTGTTTTGTAGATTTACATAATTCAAATAAAATAATTTGCATAAATTTTCCAATATATTTATAATGATATTACTAAATGTTTAAAATTTAAAGCATAACATCATGATAATTTTAAAAACATTGAAATGAACTTTTTAAAACTGCTAGTCATCTTTTCATAATGCATTCATTCCAAATATTCAGGAATCCTTAATATTTTCTTTACTTTTTATTAAAATATTTTTAAGTCCCAATTAAATCAAACAAGAGTATAATAACTCTATAATATAATAACAAAGCCTCACAATGTATGCTATCACTCTAATGATGTAATGAGTTGATAAGAAATTTTTTAAGTACAAAATGGACTGCATTTTGAAAATTGGTGTGGTACATTTGACATAAAATTTGTGAACATGAACAGATCTCTAAAATCTGAAGGATGGTTATCCCCCCCCCTTTCATTTATAAAATAAAAATTTATATCTTAGTAACTGTGACAAAGATGTTATCTAAGATCAACAAACATATTTTTATATCCATTTCTTTCAAAATATTAAAAAATATCTTACTTTAATTCCACATTTTTGAAATTCAAGATTTTATAAAAGTACTAATTTTAGAGAAAAAAAGACATCTGTTTTTATTTATTCAACTTTCACATTAATGAACAGGTTAAAAAAATAACTATCATTATTTCTCAATATTAAAAAATCAAATTATTTCAACCATAAGAGCTGCATATCATATTCAGAAAAAAGTTATGGGTTGTTTGAGGAAAGATGGGAAGCTTTTTCAGGAATCTCACCAAGTACAATTAACACACAATTCTTACATTTCAAACCATTATTGGTAACTTTTTTTTCAAAATAAACTTAAAGTAATATAAAATTTTATTACTAATCTAGCTAAAATTAAAATGAGAAGTTTTGATTTCCAAGAAGGGCCACATAAATAGGGGGAGGGGTAAGTTATCTAATTTCAAAAGCTGATTCTCACTCCAAATACCCCATCATTATTGAATATAATGAAGATATATTTTTTCAGGCATTTTTTCATCAATGCTGATGAACTTCTATATAAGGGGATAGGTGCATAAGTTGCTTGGGATGGGGGATATTTTGTGCATCAGATTTAATTTGCAGTTCAATAAATAATTCATTAATGTGCAGTTCAATCCATAAACAATAGTTTTTAAGGTTACGATATTAATTATTTATATCAGCACAAATTTTGTTTCATTAATTCTTTTTTAAAGATTAACTGTTTATTAATTATTTCAATATCCCAATACTAAATATTAATGTAAAACCAAATTTTGGTTTCTCTCTCTCTCTCTCTCTCTCTCTCTTTTTTTTTTGAGAGAGAGAGAGTAGTTTTTATCTTATTAATAAAGCAGAAGAAAAAAATATGAAAAAATACCTTGAAGTAATAAATAAGTATTGATATATCAAGCTGTACTATGTAAACACAGTTTTTAAATAATGACTGGATATCAGAAAATTTGCAGCACAATTTCTTTTAATAAAAAATTTATTTTTAGTTACAACACAACTAGAAGCCGAATGAAATACACAAGTATTCTTAAAATGCTTATTTATAAAACTCATGCTCTGATTCATCTTTCTTAATATTGTTTTTATAGCCTTTTTCAAAGTCTTTAGCAAGAACAACATATCTGTTTTCCCTAACAGCATGCATTCCAGCCTGAAAATAAATAAAACCAATATAAGAATGAATTAGATTATTTAACACATGAGTAAAAGTATTGATTGAATAAACTTGTCAAAGGTGGAGAAATAACCCTAATACTAACATTTAAATTATTATTGTTAAGGAATAATAATAATAATAATAATAACCTTAATCTATTGTGGTCCATAGATTGAAAAAAAAATAAAATTAGATCTAAAATAATGCATAAAAGTTTTGAAAAATTCATTTAACTCATTTGACAAATTTACCCGATTGCTGCAAAATTTTAAAAAATGAAACCACTTCTACTACTTCTAAGATATTTCTACTATAACTTATGAATCAAGTGAATGTAATTTTTTTTTCCAGACTTCACGAAAACTAACTGTTTAAAGACTATATTGCCTTCATTTGTCAATATTGAAAGCCTAATAAATATACTTAACACGGCAAAAATAAAAGTTATAACAAATACATAAAAATTGTGTAAATTTTGATAATATATGCTCTTTTCTTGATATCTATTGATTAACTTATTATGTTCATCAAAAAACATGAAATAAAAAAATGTCTCATAATCTTGAATAGCATCTATATAACCTACATAAAAATGTCCTATAATTTTTCATAAGCAAAACATGAACATTGAAATAAAAAGAATTCTGGTATTTAACATCTATGCGATATTCCACAATAAAATAGGTTTACATTTTATCACAAAATGCTGCATATCTTTTTGAAATATTTATAATTATTTTCAATACAGCAAATATGAAAGCAATGTATGTATAAGTAGTAATGTTTCATAAAGAATTTAAAAAAAAAATGTTTAGACAAATTCTTTGTTATTTTCAAGAATTTAATCCGAGAAAAAATTTAACTTTTAAAAAGATCCAGATCCAAGCAAAATGATGAAAAAAATAATAATAATTGCATTAATAAATTTAAACAACAGCAAAAATTTCAAAAGGTTTAAACAAACCCCTAAAATAGATTTCAGAAATGATTTAAGATTAAATTTAAATCAAAAATTTAGGATAATAAAGACAAAGGGCATTTATAATTTTATTGTAAGTTCTCACCTCCTGGCAAATTGCATTTATGTCAGCACCAGATATTCTATCAGGTCGAGCTACATAATCTTCTAAATCGACTTCATCACTCAAATTCATACTAGTAGTGATTGTAGAGAAAATTAATCGTTTTTGACGTCGATCAGGTAGAGGAAATTCAATTTTACGATCCAAACGACCAGGCCGTAATAGAGCAGGATCCAAAGTATCAGCTCTGTTGGTTGCCATTATTACCTGTATAAAGATAATAAAATGAATCAAAAGCTTAGTTAAAAATAAAATCCAAACATCTAACTATTTTAGTCTAATACATCCTTTTTCAATTCTAGATTATCAGCTACACTTCTACAGTACTTTATTAAACTTATTTTAATAAAAACCTAACAATATTAATTTTTTTAAAATATATATCAGCATTTTAATATATTTTAGATATAGAAATAATATTTTATTGTTAATCCAAGATTTTAATTATTTATCAAATTTACATTTCATGACTATTCATCATTCATATGAAAATTTTTAAATGCAAGGAACGATACCAAAATAAAACATAAATGTCTGATTTATCAACTTAAGCTTGGGATAAGATTTTGAAATCAAAGAAAAAATATTATATGCTTCCAGATTTGTTTACATAAATAAACATCTTTTTGAAAAGATCTTTAATATAAAATGCACTATGAAAAAATGATGTAATAATTGTATAATAATGGCAACTCTTTGGCATAAGTTTTATTTTATTTAAATTTATTACCCTTTACTCAAGTTTATATTTGTAAGTATGATTTGAATTCTGATGGAACAAAAGAAAACAGCATTCAGCCAACTCTCCTTATAATTTAATGTAATTTAATTGAATTTCAAAATGTTAATTCACCATGTGGTGGTCAAAGGAAAAACTTCATTCCCTAAATTGTAGATGATAAGCTTTAATCATTTACTTAAATCATGCACAATTTCCTAATTGATTTTAGCAATTTCAAATATCAAAAAAATTATTTCATCAAGAAATTTCTATTTGGTAAAAATCTAAAATGGTCACTGTTTGGAAAAGGGGAAAAAATTACAATTATTAAGAACAAATACAAGACATTATTAGCAAATTCCATAATAAAATAATATATTACTTGAAGGAAACAATATAATGCATTTCTGTATATATTATTAAAATGCATTTCTATCCAAATATATTAATTAAAAACTAACAAGTAATATAATTATAATAATATGAAAATAAATTTTATCTCTAAGCAATCAATTGGCAGAAAGAAACTAAATAATTCAAATGCATTAATTTGTTAATAAATCAGAAAAAGCATATATATAAATTATAAAAAAATGAATATAAAAACAGGAGAAAAACTTACACTCAAGTGCTGTTATAAAAAAAAGAAAGAAAAATACTTGCAATCAGCTTCTTTATTACAAAAAAATTTAATAAAAATAAAATCCCATAACCAATGAAAAATGTGATGGTGGATCGTACGGATGGGATAAAATGAAACGGATGATAAAAACTAATTTGCAAAATAACCAATATTCAATTAAACAAGTCCTTTGATAAAATCATATTATATAGCTTAGATGCGACATGAATAAAAGTTTTTTTTTTTTTTGTAAACATCAAAAAATACATTCATATATAATATTATTCTCTCCTTGATGTGTTTTTATATATTATAAAGTTACAACACTTTCTTTTGATGCAATCTGATTTTCAGAGCATTTTTACCTTAATTTGTGATCTTTCATTATTCAAACTTAAGTTACAATATTATAAATTGAAAAATGTAAAAGTGAAAGGGTGGAGGGATAATACTGCATATTATCTCAACCACTGCTATTTTTTAACACATGATGGATTCATGATAAATAGCAAAGAAAACTAAATTAAACCATACCTTCACATTTGTAGTTTGATCAAAACCATCCATTTGATTTAAGAGTTCCAAAAGAATACGCTGAACCTCTCTATCAGCTATAAATACAAAAATTAAAAAATCAATTATTCAAATCAATGTTATGTCTTTAACTATGATTGCCTTATGAAATAGATTTAAGTGTCTTATTTCATTGCAAAATTAGTAGCTCTTTCTGCATGACATTAATATAAAATTTGATAATATTTTTGAAACTGTTTTTAAAACCAATAAATGTAAGAAAAATGTTTCCCCATCAAATAATATTTGAACAAAATAACAGCTAGATTCTGTTTAAATCCTCCAGAATTCAAAATTAGTCCAATTTTCCAATTATAATGAATATACACTGTTATGACTGTCTTAAAATCTGTCTTAACATTTACTATGGGTTAAAACATTTGTCTTAAACATGTGCTAAGTTTTGCAAATATAAAATTAATGAAGTATCTGAAATGGATTTTCACAATTACCTCCAGTTTGAGCATCAAAACGCTTGGTAGCAATAGCATCAATTTCATCAATAAATATTATAGCAGGTGCATTTTCTCTAGCAAGTCGGAAGACATCCCTCACCATTCGAGGACCTTCACCAAGATATTTCTGTACAAATTCAGATCCAACTACTCTAATAAAGGCAGCTAAAAGAAATAACAATAATATAGAAAAAAGTCCTAAAGTAAAATGACAGAATTGTAAGAAAATTAATAAGAGCATTAGAAATATTATTCAAAGGAATTGCTAAAAGTACGTTGCTAAATAACATTTTTCTTGAAAACAATAGAATTTAATTTTGCATTCTAGCAGCCTTATCAACTACTAATCTTTCAATATAAAATAAGTATGAAATAATTCACAATAGTTTATTAATAAGATCATTTTCCATTAATTCATAAATATTTAATATAAAAGCTATTCTTATTATTAAAAGTGAGGATTTTATGTCTCAGAGGGAAATCAAAAAAATAATACATTTCAAATATATAATCATAATAATGAAAGCTTAAAATATCACTTCTTTTATAAATAATAATGAGCATAAGAAGTATAGCATATAATTAAAATGGATAATTGAAACAACCGGAATTAAAGATATACCTTGTTGCTGGACAATATTATGAATTACAGCTCTATGCAAAAGTTAAAGAAAAATTGTAATTTAATAAATATCAGTTTATTTGACAAAAGGACTAAAATACAAAGCATAAAATAACATGAAAACAAATAACGAAATGCTAAAAAGCTTAATAAGGTTTTAAAAGCTTCTCTAACTTTTTTTTATTCATTAAAAATAAATAAAAATAAATTAAAAGTAAAATTTAAGATTAATTTCAATATTCAGTTAAAAAGAAAATAAGTATTTTCTAATTTAAAAAATTAATATAAAGTACTGCTTCACCATTTTAACTTTGAATATTTATTAGGTTTCTTACATATTAGATTTATAATTTTAAAATATTTATATTATAAATGTCAGTCATCAAACAAAAACATGTAATTTTGACATATTATATATATATATATATATATATATATATATATATAAAATTAAAGTTAGTGTTCAAGCAGAACTGCTTCAAACAAAAATGCCTAATTTAGCCCAAATATTATTTGGAAAGTAAAAATGTGCATTTGGAGAAAAAAAAATTGTAAATTTTCATTATAATGTTATTTATTAAAAATTAAACTAAATTTTAACATTTTAAATTAGTTTTTTAATGAATACAAAATAAAAGATTAAAATGAAATCTCCTATGCACATTTCAATATATCATGTCAGAACATAATTTCTTGAACGGCCAAGCACCACGTGCAAGTTAAATTATATTTTTATTTATTTTTATTGTTTTTTTAATTAGTAACTTTAGAATTGCAAATGATCTAAAAAGCTTTGTTCCGCTTTTATTGTTTAAAAAGAATATCATATTTCCTATTTATTTCGTTTCATATAATCACGTACTCAAAATGACATTTTTCTAGGTTTCATTTGCTGTAGTAATTAGCTTTTTTATTTTAATTATTTATTTATTTTTATTTTATTTATTATTTTTTATTATCAGAGATTTTATAAATGCAATGACAATGCATCATTAAAAGCTGATTTTTTTTTTATTTTTTTATTATTATTTTTATTTTTTGAGATGCTCATGTAGATAAAATTTTTATTTTTCGCTTACAAATTTTTGTTGCTGGCAAAAACCTCCTCTCAAAAACAATGTCATGTTCTCACATGATTAAAAAAAATCCAATTAGAATCACAAATATTTTACCAGTAGTGTGATGAGCTACAGCTTTTGCTAACATGGTCTTCCCACATCCTGGTGGCCCATACATCAACACACCCCGAGGAGGGTCAATTCCAATTTGTTTATACAATTCAAAATGTGTTAGTGGCAACTCAACAGCTTCTCTTATCTCTTGTTTCTGAATATCTAATCCTCCAATATCAGCATATTTAACATCTGGCTTTTCATCTAAAGGAAAAAAATTTCATAAAATCAAAATCAATTTCAAAATAGCTTTAAAAGAAATTCGGAGACATGCAGCAATACAATCACAAAGAAAAAATTAATATTTTCTTCATATTAAGATTAAAATATAAAAGAATCCAATAAAAAAATCAATATACCATTTTCAAACAATATAAATACTTTTCAAAAAATATGTTAAGAATTATACATCTGCAAAAACAAAAATTTATACAAGAAAATAATTATAAAAACTCAAAATTACATTTAACTTAAGCATTAAAGACCTATAAATGAAAACATGAATACAAGATTTACTAATCAAATGCCTTGCAATGCAACTTAATTGAAATAATTATTGAATTTTTTTGCTAATTTTTTTTTAACTAAGATTTTTTTTTAAGCAACGAAAATTCTTATAACAGTAAAGTGGCATATCAATTTTATACCAGGAAATTTTTCTCTTTTATCATACACTTCACTAAAGTACAAATTAAAGAGTAATAAATTATAGTTTAATTCATAAAAAAAATTTTAAAATAAAGTTCAGATAAGAAGCATCCCTTGATTTATTAAATATAGTTGTGCATGTAAACCTAGCCTAGGGCTAGTCATTTTCATACAAAATATACATAAAATTTTAAATAATCGATGCCAAAAAATGACTATTAAAAAAATAAAAAAAACAATTCAACTAATTTCTCAATGGAATCTCTAAAATTGTTATATAAATTTTAGAGATCCTTCAACGTATTTATGATGGTGAAAATGTCAATGATCATATTTTAAAACATCCAAAAGTATATAACTTTTAAAACAATTTACAGATTTAAAAACACAAAATTCTAAATCAAACTATATTAAAACATCCACAGAAAACAAATCCGTAAATCAATCAAGAAATAAATGCCAAGTCTAAACAAGAAAAAATGTAATCAAAGCAAGTTTATAAAATATTAAATATACTTTTAAAATATCAAGCTTTCTCATATCAACAGTGTTTAGATTTTTAGGCAATGGGTGATAGCACAAGTAAAGATCATCAATTTGTAAGTCTTATTCATTAATTTAAACTATGTTGAAAATTCAACTTTTAAATGAAAGATAAATGCACATTTTTTTAAACATTACTTTACATGTAAGCAAACCTGTTTCATTGTTTAAAATAACATAAACATAAATAATTATTTGTCTTCAAAGAATTGAATTTAATATTTACCAATTAGCATCTTTTTTTAATGTCTAGAGAACTTTTAAATGCATTAAAGTAACTGAAAAATATTTTTGAATATGCAAGTTAAATACTACAATAATCAAATCATTTGTAATTATATGAGTATATATTGTTGATGTAGTTAAAATTAAATTCGCGATAATAAAATTGACACATTTAACATTTTAATTTAAAATCTACTCATCAGATTAAAATTATCAACTTTTTAAATAAAATTTCACTTTTCTTCGGAATTTCTTAAAAATTATTTGTAAACCAAAAGGACAATTAAAGTAATTTCCCATGATTTCATTTTTTTCCATAAAATAGTTACAAAAAAAATCAAAAAATTATTTAAATAAATAGTCAGAAGATGATAATCACAATAAAGTAAGCTTTTTTCTTTGCTGAACTGCAGGCTTACTTTAAATAAACTTTATAAAACATAAAATATCCCAAGTTAAATCATAAGAATAATCCTTGATAGAGGAAAAATATGTAGAAGAATATTTATACCTGCTCTTAACATTGATATACTGCTGTCAGCTTCAGGAGGAAGAACATCAACTAAGGCATTACTATGCTTATGTAATGCAACACTGGAGCTAGGTTTCAACAATTCCCTATCAATTGTAGATAATATACGGACATAGTAATTGGAACCTAGAAAATCATTTAAAACTAATTAGTATTTGTTTCAAATGTTACCTTAATCAATGCTGCATTTTACAATCACAATGGTAGTCAGAAATTCATTGCAATGAAATATTTCAAATCCTAAATACAGCTGTAGACAATTTATTAATAATAAAACAGTTTCTAAACTATATACATATCAGAATATAAAGCATTATATATAATTTTTTTTAAAAGATTTAAATAGAATTATATTAAACTAAAAATAGTTAAACATATAGTATTATAAAAGGAATAAGCACAAATTATTTCAATCTATTATAATAAAAATGGAGCTCGAAATGCGTTGCTAAGCGCAAAACTGGAGAACAGCTTGACCGATTCGGCTAATTTTTTAAAAAATATTTTCTTTAAGACACGAGGATGGTTCTTATGGAGAGAAAAAATGAAAAAACTGCGAGGAAAATAGTTAAAACGACACTTTTCTTACTTTCCCGCCAAAAATCTTCATTTCCTTCCCCTACACCGAGTGAGATAGCAGGAAGTAATAAATTATGATTTGTTTAGAAAGAAATACGCGAAGTCAGTTGGTTTTCATTCATAGATAACGGGATGTTTAAAAAAGAAAGAAAATAGTTGCTTTTATGCAGCTGATCTGATTATACTGATTAAAAACATTCTTACAAACGGACGTGAATATCATTTTGTTCATTATTTGATAGTTTTATTTTTTACTATTTCTATTGATTGTGTTCTGATATAAAGTTTTTTTTTATTGTTGTTCTTAAAGGTGAAAAATTCTTTTTTATATATAAATACGGCATGAAGAGCTCTTAATGTGTTTATGTTATTTTTGAAATGATTTATGTATGAACGATTCTTTTTAATTTCTTAGTTTTTTTATATGTATGGATATTTAATCTATGCCTGCTCAAAATAAAGAATAACGAAGGGAAAAAGGGTTTGTAGAAAGAAAAGTAGTAAAGAAAAAAAAAGATAGCAAAAAAAAAGAAAGAAAAGAAAAGAAAGGAAAAAAAAAAGAAAAAAAGAAGGGTGTGTGTGTCATCATTATTTCGATGTTTCAATTGATTACAGTTCCTACCTATGCGTTGCTATTGGAAAGGCATTTGAACATTTAAAATTAATGGTTGTTAATAGATCTTTCGATTCCTTCAGAAGTAATTTTGGTTAAAAATAAACCAGATTAATTGAAATCAAAAATTTCTAATCTGCATTTATTACCCTAATTCATGTTTAAAATTCACGTCTCCTGTAAACGGTTTGCTATTTTACATTATGATTAGACTATCAGTTCTTAAATATACACTTCAAAATTTCCACGCGTACGAAGTCGCGGGTAAAAGCTAGTTAATAATATACTATTACCAGGAATAAACCCCTTTCTCACAAAAAAAAATTCCTCAGGAAATCATTTAATAATATGGACAATTCAATCATACATGTTTCTAAGATGTTGTACACCAGAGTTAATTTGCAAGACTAAATTAATCCCATTAATATTAGTCACCCTCAAGTATCATATTAATATAAAACCCTTGACCCATTTAGATTAAATGCATCTTATAAAAAAAGGAAGTATTTTAATAATAGTTATATTCTAATATTTGAGCATTCTGACTGCTTAGCTATGCTAGCAAAGAAGCAAAATTAACTCAAAGGGTCTAATTGTTAGTTTGGAGGTGTAGTATTTATTTTGCAATGTCTCGAAAATAAAAGAGGGTGGGTATATAATGTTTTAGTTTCTGAAGTGTTATAAGCTTGCATATGAAATAAAAAAAATTGCAAAATTGATATTTTAGATATTTTATTTAAAGTTATGAAAGAACTCTCTCAAAATATTACAGAGAAAGCATAGTGAAACAGTGTTTTTTTTTTAAACCTAATTCATAAATGGTAATGAATGGTAAGAGCCTTTAAATATATATTTAAATATTATTAAATTTCATATGAACTAAAAATTTACTGAAATTGATACAGTGGTTGAAGTTGAGGGTTTATTTTGGGTTTTGTTAATAATTTAAAACATACAGAATATTATATATAAATAAATACAAATAACTGACCATAAAAGGAAACTAATATTTTTTAAAAATGCTCAATTAAAAAGAGAGAAAAGTTTAGGAATATTAAATTCTTTATGTATTGGTAAATGCATTGTTTATATCATTTTATTATAGGTTAGAAATTCCTTTCGGGTTTAGCAGGTTAATTTTCTATACTATATTCTAATTCTGAATCTATATTAATAAAAATGGTTCTCGAAATGCGTTGCTAAGCACAAAACTAGAAAACGGCTTGACCGATTTGGCTAATTTTTATTTTAATATTTTCATTAAGACACGAGGATGGTTTTTATGGAGAGAAAAAATGAAAAAACTGCAAGGAAAATAGTTAAAACGACACTTTTCTTACTTTCCCGCCAAAAATCTTCATTTCCTTCCCCCACACCGAGTAAGATAGCAGGAAGTAATAAATTATCATTTGTTTAGAAAGAAATGCACGAAGTCAGTTGGTTTTCATTCATAGATAAAGGGATGTTTAAAAAAGAAAGAAAATATTTGCTTTTATTATTAATCTGTTTGGATATTTAATCTATACCTGCTCAAAAAAAAGTCTGGGCGGGGAAGAAAAAAAGTAATAACAAAGTGAAAAAAGGGTTTATAGAAAGAAAAGTAGTGAAGGAAAAAAAGGATAGAAAAGAAAAGGGTGTGTGTGTCACCATTATTTCGTCTGTGTAAGGCATTTTCCAAGCTGTTTTTAAGCTTTTGCATCTCTTGAAAACCAATTGTATCTTTATTTGTTTAGTGTGTTTACATTTATGAAAATTTGAATCTCATTATTCTATAAAAATGTAGAATTTTGGTCCTTCCTCTCCACCATTTAAGTAAAATATCGATTCCGGGACAATCATTGTTCGGATAGAAACAGAAAGATGAGTAGTACAATGAACAGAATATCTGATGAAAATAATACTAAATATTGCTCTAAATGAATTATATGATTATCAAAATTTGTTTGGTTTAAAAATATTTTGATGAAAAACCTGTTATGAGACACAGCTACATAAAATATTATATGAAAATTTTTGCGAGCATTAATACTGGCGAACCGACTGGTCGCCAAAGGCGGCTAGTTTGTAAATAGAAATTTTATCCAAAATATCAGAATATTCATAACATACTTTATGAATATGTACAATACAACCAAGAAAACTTTAGATGCCAATTTCTGAAAAAATTCACTATTTTAGAAACAGAATTAATTTATGTTAAAAAGTGTAGTTTCCCTTTATTTAGATTTCAAAATTTATACTGTTAGAATGGTATTTTATTAAAATTAGTAGCTAAAATATATTTTAGTTAAAAACTTTTAAAATTCCACACACAGTTTTTCTTTTTTTTATCTTATAATTTGAAACTTTACTGAAATAAACCAAAATAATACCCATAATTTTTTATTTGGTTTGGAAACAGATCACATTATATAGTTTTTATATAAAATAAAAACATTTCTAATTTTTTAAATTAATTTATACAGCAATACATTTCATCATTCAGAGCATAAAATTTTCTGCAAATTTTAAAAACATTTATGTAAGACAAAAAAATCTCCCTCTGCCCTCCAAAAAGGGTATAAATAACTTCTTTTTTTATTATATTATTGGTTGGTGGCAAAAATTAATTTTGAAACAGAGAGGATACAATATTATTCTGGGATTCAAATACATTTCTAGTGATCTGAGAATAAAAAATACTGAATGCATAAAACCAGATATCCTTTGGCTTCTAATCAAATACTGTATATAATTAAGTATTAAAATATTTTCATATTAAAATTTTTTTATTCACAATTCTTATACCTCAAAGCAACTGGAAAAAAAAGTAAATCATTTCACAATGCCTGATTACTTAATAAATATAATTGAGAAAAAAAATTGATACTTTGAAAGTACCGATGAATAAAAAATTCTTACAAAAAATGAAGTCAAATTCTTGCATCTTACTGATTAATAATCAGCATTAACAGATTTAAGATTTAACAAAACATTGCCAACTAATTATACCAAGATGGATTTCAAACGACTTCACATGAAATAAAATAAAACTAGTTTCCATTTTTTCTCCCTGTCTTTTCCAACAAGAAAGGTAATATATAACAATTATCATTTAATTCTTTTATATAAATGAAAATCTTATTGTTTCAACTAAGTTGTAAAAATATAGTTGTATAAATATACAGTAACACAGTTGTAAACTGTATAAATATACAGTTTTATTAATAACATTATCCTCATACATGTATTCCTACTATATGCAAGTCAAAAAATATAGCTTAAAATGGTTTCAACTGCAAAAGAAATTCAAAATGATTTTGTGTATATGTTTGTTTACAATATCTTCTCATGGTGGATTTCATATATTGGTATACATGAAAGTAAAAATAGTATATTCCAAGATATATTGCACATAGATAAGGTGGTTGTGTTTACGTAGGTTGAAACGTTTTAAATTATTAGTCCATAAATAATAAACAAAGAATTTTTAAAATCTATAATACTAGAATGAAACAAGTAAGCATACCAGTAGTTGATCCAACAATTCCTGTGTTAGGGTCTACTGCCTCAAGAAACTGTCCAATAACCAAGGGAACACTTTGAATTCTTTTTACTTCCTCCTGAGCATGAAGATATTCTTTTTTCAAATTCTTTTGTTCATCTTTAATATATTCTTCTTGCACTTCTAGAAATTCTAACTGTCTTTGTAATTTCTATAAAAAGGTAAAATAAAATATAAATGACTGCATATAAAGGGAAAAATATTAAATTATTATTATTAAAAATATTATTATGAAAAAATATTATTAAATGTTAATTCAAAAAATAATTTGCTAAGCAATAATAAAACAAAAATTTATAACATAAAAACTTCAGGAAATTTAAGGCTAGAAGAAACTTTATGTTTTATGGATGGACTTATGGTTTAGTAGATTTTTTTTGAGCTATCAAGAATGTATTGACTGTAAAATATTGGATTAAAATATAATACATCAAATTTGATTCCCGGCCGATGCAGTTACCTGTTTTACTTATTATTCGTTTGGTACGTCAGAGGAAAAATTATTCATGACGACCTCCAAATTGAACCTGTTTCGGAATTTATTAAAAATACGTCAAAACGTTTCTTTGACAAATTACCCCAGATTCGTAACGAGTTACTCCAGCTGCCTGCATACGATCCTGCATTGCCTAGCTCTCGAAAGAGACCAAGAACAGAGATTAAAAATTGTTATATCAACTTCCCAGCCGTTAAAAAGCTGCAGACAAACTAACTCTGTTACCAATCTGGGTTTAAAATTTCAAAATTATACATGTTTAGACCTTAGATAGCTACGATGTGCTACACGCATAAAAATTCTGGAATTTATGTTTTTCAAGTCCAACTAAGCAAAATAGCCATCTAATTAAACCCCAATAGAAAAGGCATGTGCAACGTAATTCCATTAAAAGTTCTCAATAGCCCATAAACAATATAAATCTATTATTTTTAATTAACAAAACTATTATCAAGAAAAAAATTTTTAAATTAATTAATTACCAATCTTAATGACGTTAGAGCTTCATTGCGCTCGTCCAAACTAGTTCAATTAACTTTAATGTACCCTAAATTTACAAATCAAAGTATCTATTCCAAATTCTGATGTGGAGGTGATCGTGGCCACTTTGTAACATCGCGGAACTCCGAAACATCACCACGTTGCCGTTGCCGATTGAGTATTCATTGAAAAATTTTATGTTATAATTACAAAATTTGTCAGGTATTTCCAGGTTATTTCAGAAATACATTAAAACATTTCAAGAAAACAAAGAAATAAAGATTTCAAATCCTTTAAAAAAATTATGAAATGAAAGGTTCAAAGGATTTTCATTTCAATTCAAATAGAAATTAAAATCTGTATCATATAAACAAATAGGAAAAATTGCAGACACATAAATTAAAAGTTTACACAAGTTTAGCAACTTATGTATTATTAGATAATGTGGTTGAAATCAAAGCAATAATTCAATGAAAGAAAAATAAAGTAATAACTAATGATACTCCATTACAAAAAAACATCAAATTATTTCAGTCATAAATTTAAAAATTTCAAAATCAGGATCAGAGGCCTTTTTATAATATTTACCCACTGCTTAGACAAGGCAAATTGTTACATACATACGAATATTTAATCATCAAACTGCAAAATGTCAATAAACATGAATTTTCACATACAAAGTGTTTTGTTTATTTCTGATTTTAAAAAATGTTCAGGATCATATTTCACAATCATGTCAGTTATTTAAGCAAAGATTATGATATTTATAATTTTTCAGTTAACAAAAAAAAAATCTTTTCACAATAAGTTGATATTACATAAACTATATATAAAACAAAAATGTTTTTAAAATAAATTAGTGGGTAAAACTACATTATAACCATTTTAAAGTTCAAAAATTTACTTAATAAATGTATGAATATATGTGAATCACATTTCTGATATATTTTTTTAACTTCATAAACACTTTAAATATATAGTAATGAAAAATAATTATCAACATAGTAAAAAAAAAGTAAAATCTTTTAATAAGTAACTTATTCACTTGAATAACAGAGCATTATTATATACAGCATTGAAATATGTATTATATATTATAATGTTATCTTAACCCTTTAAAGCATGTAAATATAAATTTTCTGACTTCTTAAAAATTATGTAATTTTCATGTTTAGGGTCTAAGGGAAGGGTAAATTCCTTTAAAAAATATATAGTGGATTACACCACAAAGAACGAAGGGTCACAGGTGTACTACCAAACATCTACGATATATTCTTATGACTAATAATTACTTTTAAATTCATTTTGCAATGTAATTCTTTATTATTTATTTATGGAAATACTAAAATAAACATTATGAATGAAAACTATTTATACAATCTTACAATGAGCAAAAAAATTATAAATGTAAATAAATAATTTTAATAAAAAGTAATCCTCAAATAAAACTAATAATTGCAAAATTTTTATGTAGAATTTAGGTTTTAAAGGCAGTCAACATTATATATAAGTTATAAAGGAACATAATATTTAAACAAACCATTTCAAAATTGAGAAAATTATATATTAGAAAATATATTGGTAAAGGTTACGTATAGTGTGCCCCTTGCCGCGCCAAGGTTGCCAAGTCGCCAATAAAGATGGCAGACAAAGTAAACAAACACTTCTATGGGATAGTTACGGTTACGACTTTTCGGAATATAAATATGATTTTTTATTTGCTGATAAGCAGTGTCTTTTTATTTTTTTCAGACCCCGTGCCTTCAACGGATGCCGGAGGCCAAAGAATGGAAGGCTTTGAAGGCACCTGGCAGAATTTTTTAACTTAAAAAAAACATTCTACGGCTTCACTAGGCCTGGGAGTGGAAAACTAGTAGCTTTGCTAGCACAATGAACATAAGGAATGTGTGGATAACATGAACAGTAAATAATAAATAATTGAGAAAAAGATGCAAAAAGAATGGATTTAATAAGAAATTTTAAAGAACAAGAAATGTGAATAATTCTATTGCAGACGGTTTTTAAAGAAAGAAACCAGACGACTTCGTAAAGATATAAATCATACGATTTTGTAAAATCTCATACCGAAAATTAAAATGAGTAAAGGAATAAATATTTTATATTCGCATTAAAAATATAATTAAAACTTCTTATTAACTATACAAAAAATTTTAATTACAATACAGATCAAAAATAAGATATTTAATTGATATTATTTTTAATTTAACAGTTTTCATAAAAGAGTTGAAGCTCATGTACAACTCAACCATTGTACGAAGAAGAAAACAAAACATCATTAGGGTTACTACAAGAGCTTTGTGCCATATTGGCGACAAACTCGGGGGCACACTAATGACTATTTTAACCAATATATATAACATCTGAATAATATGGTTGCTGGTTAACACAAGAAGAATGCATCTGAAAATATCAGCCATCCCATGTATATAAACTTTACTCAAATGTAAATAAATTCCTCACCCACAAAACTCATGGCAAAAGTCCCATAAATTATCATGCCAAGGGAGTCATGTGAAGGAAAACATATTGTCTTTACTAACGCATTTCAAGCTGTGGACAATGTCATAAAATAGGTGTGCAATGGTATGTCTCAAAAAGATCTCAAGTATGAAGAACTTTCTTTTGCAATCTTATTTGAAAAAAAAAAACGATGTGTATGTTGCAGACAGCTTTCATACAACATATTTATGAAGACATTTTGTCGAATTTTTAATTGGTGAAAAAAAATTAGATTGAAAGTATAGAGAAAAACCTTAAAAAATGAAGGGGTTTGGGGGGGGGAAGTAAGAGGAATATTAACTAGCAATCTGACATCTACAGACAATTATTAAAGTTAGAACATTATTTTAGAGCATTTGGTTTCAATCAGAAACCACTGCTCGCTTAGAAATAATTTTTTAAAGTGGTGATTCCAAACTGAAATTGCTGTGTGTCAAAAGATTAACAAAGAAACAAAAATTATTTTTATTAGAAATTTATATGATTACACGAACTATATAAAAAACAAAAATGTTTTTAAAATAAGTCAGTGGGTAAAATTGTATTAGAACAATTTTAAAAAAATTTCTTAGTAATTGTTTGAATATCTGTGAATTACATTTCTGATAACAAATATTTTTTTTAACTTTATGAACACTTTAACTATATAGCAATGAAAAATAATTATCAATATAATAGAAAAAGTAAAACCTTTTTATAAGTAAACTATTCATAAAATATCATTACATATAGCATTATAATATATATTATATATCATAATGCTTATTTTAAACTTTATTACCGTATATCTCATCCTGTGAAAATCAAAGAATTTTACCTTGAATTTTGTGTACAAATCATCAACATCAAAGTCATCAGGTGATGGTGCAGTAATATGCCCTGATGTTCGTTGATCTCCAGTGACATCGTCCTATAGATTTATAACATATTTTCATAAATAAATTGTCATATTATAAAGAAAAGTAGGCATTTTCTAATAAGAAAAGTTTTGTAATATAATAAGCAATAAAATAAAAGTAATTCTATATTTTTAAATTTTTAAAATTACGTTTGTTTAGACACAAAAATGATGAATTTATTGAGATAACTGTGAAATTAATATTCATTAATTTCACCAGCTATTAGTTATCCAGCTTCATTAAAGTTTGTTTTCAAAGGTCAATCAACCTTTTACAAAATAACTGCAATTTAGAATTAAAAAATAAACAATCCTGAATAGAAAAAACAGTACTGATAATAATTTAATAAAAATAAATCGTTTAAGCTATAACAAATACTTATAATTAATTTTTTTAAGTCATGATCAAGATGACTTGCACATTAATTGAGGTGTATAATAAGTAACAAATATTTATTTATTCCTTTCTTTCAGGGATGAAAATTAGGAAGCGGTAAATCATTTAATAATAGCTATATAACATATATTTTGATATATAATATATATTTTGATAACCAAAATAAAGTTTAATGTACATTAAATACTCACGAATGCATTAAAAATATATGTTTGCAAACATTTTTCTAAAACATCACAAAGCGATATCAGAAAAAAATTGTTAGTTAGAAAATTATTTTCACTTATGATAGTAAAAATTAATTTGGAACTACTTTTAATCTCAAAATTTCCAAACAAAAAGATAAACGTCAAAACAAAAACAAAGCAGGCAAAAGTTCTTAAAAAAAGATATGTATGTAAGCAGGATAATACCAAAGACATTAGAATTCATTTAAAAACATATCTAAAATACAACATAAAGGTTATAGTATAAAGTTTCATTAAGAGTAACAAAATATCAATATCGAAACAACAGTATTATTAAGCTTTGTTATCGAAGATTTAACAGGCCGGGATAAACTTAAAGCATAAATCAGTAAATTCAAAAGTATTGGTAACAATTTAAACGGAAAGAAAATTTGAAATATTACCTTTTCAATGATTGTAATACCGATTTCTTCCATATTATTAATAAATTAGCAAACTTAATTCGTACCCTTGTCAGTATACTGTTTATTGACGATTATTCGAATTAATGATGAGTCACCGTTAGAGAAACAGTTAAGATGCACCAAAAGTAGCGTTTCATTCTTAAGTGTTATGTTGAGGCTTAC
>JAOUZG010026641.1:14211189-14221439 GCA_026289955.1 Argiope argentata | reverse complement strand
TCTGAATTTTTCTTACTCCAGTGAACAAACTGAATAAATAAACTGAAATCACCTTTAATAAACTCAAATTTTACAAACAAGAGAAGGTAATCTAAATGGCAGTTGCATGTATTATTTTTTAAATGCTAAGATATGAGATAAAATTAGACCAAGGAGTTAAAAAAATTACAATTTAAAAAACAAAGTATAATTATTTAGCTTTAATTAAATTAATTTAAAAATATTATAGCTTTTAACTCATTCATCCATTTACTTTCAAGAGCATTAAAATTTGCGGATTAAATTACTCAATATTAAACGTATATAAAAATGTCACTTAACATTACGTTTAACATACACAGAAGCGCGTGTTGTATATATGAGATTAAACAGTGAAAAAAAGATTAATATTTCGATTTAAAAAATGGAATCTATAAAAACTGCGTTTATTTTAACTTTGAAAATATTATTTAAAACTAGAGAAAAATATAAAAACAATATCTCAACAATGCTTACATTTTTGTTTGTATTCTTCAAGGAAAGTGAAATTCCATAAACGAAAAAAAAAAATGAAAATTAAACAAATATTCAAATTTTATAAATAAATTATTATGTTATAAAAATATATTATTTAATATAATGAATGAAAATGTTATCTTTCTAAAAAACTCACTTTAAATTATGGGTTTTATATTAATAAAATATCTCCCCGTTTTTTATTACACTTAATATTTCATTAAAAGATGAAAAGTTTCGTTCGTTAAGTAAAATTCTGAATATTTATTTTTTTAAAAATAAGTTGCATAAGCAATCTCAATTCGAAAATCGTTAAATGAAAGTATGTTTTAAAAGAGAAAATTGTCATTTTTTTTTTAGATTAACTATTGTTTCCCCCTAGAAAGTTTTAAAATCTTATGGATCAATTTATTAATAATAATACTCTAATAGGCTCATTCCGAAAATATATTTTCATACATTCAGTTTTATTCCTTTTATTTAAAACTAAACGCATTTATTCTCAAAATCTCAAAAGTAAGGTTGAGAACGTAAACGAAATTTTAAAATACTTAACCGAACACGACCAGGAAGACAACATTCCTATCGTCCACTGATAACGATTGGCTTCTCCGTATCTCACATTTCCTTCTCATTATCTCGCAGCGAAAAACCGAACAGTGACAGTTTTAAGACACCCGTCTTTTTACGGGTCTGGCGATTGGAAGGGAGAAAAGATTCCGTCATTTTGCGGGTTTGACGCTTGGAGGGTTTTAAACAGCCCATAAAATCTAGCTATTCGAACATAGTCAAATCAAACGTATCTGCCATTGAAGTCAAGGTAACTCTAAACCAAAAAAATTGAAGAAATAGTTAAAAACATCACTGAGAAATCAGAGCAACAAATAAATATACTCATTGAAATTTTTCAAAAAAAAAAAAACAGTAGAAAAATTATTGTAAACTCTGGTCAGTTTGTTTAATCAAGGAGAAACAAGCAAATCTCCTGGTAAAAAAAAAGAAAGCTCCAAAAAATGCAGCTCAAACTAAGGGCATTCCGATGCGATGGGATACAGGTGGTCCATCTGCTTTAGATTAGAAATAGTGTTTTTGATGGGCCGTTTGTTTTGATTTTTCAGATTCCTAAACAATAATGTTTTTTTTTTTTCTTTTTTTTTTTTTTTTTTTTTGCAATCCAGGTTTGAATTTATATTTTATTGTCTGGATTTTTAATCCTTTCGGCTTTTATCTTTTCTTTTGCTCTCAGATGGTGCAAATTTTTATTATCTTTTTAACTGACTCTTCTTAATGACCTTTCTGCAATGGAATTGCAGGGGTATTGAAGGGGGAAAGTTCTAGCTTCTAATCCCTCCTTTCTCTATCACTCCCTTTTGGGTCTTTCAAGAAATCTTTCTTCTCGAAACCGAAATTCCATTGCAGGAAGGTCATAAAGAAAAGTCAGTTAAAAATATTATAAAAATTTGCAAAAAAAAAAAAAATCGTACTCACAGACAAAACAGATCAGGTGGTGGCCTTCTTATTGGTATTCCTGATAACATCTCAGGAAGAATAATTCCCAACAACATTAGAGAAGATTTTAACTTGGAGCTTTTGGCAGATGAAATACAATTCCAGAATACTAAATTCAACAATATTGATTTGTACGCACCACAAGGTTTTGATATTGATCAGGCAAAACACTTCTTCGGCTCGTATACGTAAGTCTTTCTAATGTAGATCAATCCATAGAATCATAGCGGTTTCAGATCGAAACTCGTTTGCTCATCTAAGATCTAAAATTCCACTATATTGTAACCTCACAATTCTATTCGTCTTATAAGCTATACAGATATTAAATAGAATATTTCATTTTCATTTTTCAATCATGGAAGAAAGTCATGCATTTAAATATTTGAGGGAATAACAAAAAGGGTTCGAAATTCAAGAAAACAACGTAATCCGCTTTTGAAAATAAGGAAATCTTTTTTTAAAAAAATTATTAAAGTCAGTAAAAATTAGCATACTATTAAATTGGTGTCATTAATTTTGAAATGGTGCGATTTTTTTCAATAGTATTTTCGGAAATTATAATAGAAAAACTTCTATCATAATTCAGCTTCCTTTTCAATGAATAAAAATTCTAATTAACATTTTTAAAATGTATTTTGAGATATACAATTAAATACTCCAAAGTACATATCTGCCAGGTTACTGAAGATCAAAGGGTCTACACCACACTAACACAGATTCTTTATTATAAGAAAAGATAGAAATAGAGATAGATACCGAAATTAGAAATTCCAATTCAAGGTATGGTTGCAGATGAAATTGATTTGCAAAATGTTCAAATTTTCAATCATTAATAAAATATTTTTTATTCATTCTTTCTAGTTCAAATATATTTTTAAAAACTTGCAGTGGATGGCACTGGACGTTAATACAGTTTTTCTTTAAATATTAGTTCATTAATTAAAAACTAACTTTCCCGCCCAAAATCTTCATTTCCCCACTCTCTGAATGAGTAAGACTTGCTTGCTTTTTCCCACGATAACGAGGTTAGGCTTAATTGTTTTCGTTCTACTTAACATGTTTCATGTTCTATTATTTCAAACGATTCTGTTTATTTCCTTAGCGTTTGATGCATTTAAAATTACACATCGTCAATTAATCGATTTTTCTTATTCATTTTGAAATACTTTCGATCAAAAATTAAAGGAAATTAAAAATTTCTAATCTGTATTGTTTTGCCCTAACTGGCGTAGAAAATTCACGTAATTGCGTTGCCTCAATTAGCATTGAAAATTCCCAAATTTGCAGTGTGTTCTGATTTATTTTCAAAAGATACAGACTTGATTTTGTTTTCGCCAGACATAATTTTTTAAATAGATTATTTGTATTAATTGTAATTACTTAATAAAAAGTAACTAAAAATTTTTCTTTGTTGATCTAAGAAGAAATTGACTTAATATTTTTATATTATTTGTTTCTTTCATAATAACAAGCAAAATTCACCACACGTAACAACAAAAAGCAACTATTGCATTTGACACAAACCATATTCATAAATAAATCACCTCGCATATTAACTAAAAATAAAATTATCCATATATTAACTATATTTACCATAACTCATACTTTAAAAAATACTAAACATTAAACAGCTTTCCAAATTATCTATAAAAATCTTCTCTTTATAATAGGTCCATTTTGACTTTAAATCACTGAATGTAATCAGGACGTAATTGTTCGGGTTTAAAAAGCTTCTCTAAAGAATATATTTTTTACTAATGATAAAATGTTTTGCTATGGTTATTATTCGAAAATCATTAAAGTAATGTTCCCATTTACCATCTTGATGTAAAACATAAATATCGAAAGAATGCCCATGACTAAACTAATTTAGGAATATAAAAAATATATATATTCTGTGAAAATGACCAGCTGTTAAAAACATAATCGAAGTTAATACCACCATGAAAGAAGGGAAACCTTTTAAAAACAACGAAATCACGGGCTTAATTATTTCATATATTTTTGTATTGACTGATCAATTATGTCAAATAGCATTTACATTCTGAATTTTCTGTATAATTACCGTAAAATGGATTACGATTTTCAAATTGAGCCTTGGGAAATTGCTAAAAAGCACGCTTTCGTTTAATAATTCTCTTTTCAGAACCATCGACTTTTCCGCCATGTTTGGTCTAAAAGGGTAACGCGTATTTTTGAAATACTTAATAGATGAAATTGTTATTATTTCTTTTGAGCACCGCATTTTTAAAAATTAATACTTTGTTATTAGAGAGTAATAGGGATATCCTACTATTATACCTTAAATATCGATAAACTATCGATATTGTCGAAGTGATGGCGTTAGAGTTGCTGTTTCTTATGGCAAATTCGCTGAGGTATTCTACGATTTAAACCTAATCAGCGTCTCTTGTTTGCAGTAGCGCCACCTAGAGCCAAGAGTAAGACTTTTCCTACTCACTCAACGCATTTGCTTGATCAGCGTCTCTTGTTTTGTAGTAGCGCCAACTAGGGCCAAGAGTAAGACTTTTCCTACTCACTCATCGCATTTGCTTGATCAGCTTCTCTTGTTTTGTAGTAGCGTCAATTAGGTACAAGTGTACGACTTTTGCTATTCACTCATCACATTCACTTGCACGGCCTCTTTATACAAGGGAGCATATTCACCTTCCTTACCGATAGAATACAAAAGAATAACCATGCCCGAACCAGGACTCGAACTGGGGGCGTCCAGATCACGAAGAAGACATGCTACTCCTGTGCCAGAACGCTGGATTGCGTTAGAGTGAATGGACGTTTCTAACGTTATGCTTTGGCTTTTTGGCGAAAAACTGAGATACCCTTTTCTCAGAGGGATCCAAAAGCTAAAATAGTATTAAAATTCTAAAGAGTTGACCAATAAAATCTTCATAACGGTTCTTATGGACTAATTTTAAGATTGTAGATTTTTTTTTTGAGGAAAATAAGCACATCTTGTGAAGATTAAAATGTCCTATTTACTACTGAGCCTTTGTTTTCCCTCCCATAAAGTTTTTGATTCTTAAACAGACTTTCAAAGTGGAAATGAATATGGAAAGCAATCAGTAATCAAAACTAAAATGGGAAAAATATTTTTACTTAAGCGAAATAAGGCACAATTCATTTTAAAAGCCATTTTAGCATCAGAAACAGTTATTTTATTAGCATACGCCTCTGCATAATATTGTTAAGATGTCTAGCAATTTAGGACAGCATTCAAATTCATAAGCTATGTTCCATAAGAATATGGTGCCATATTGTGTAATAATAAGTTATATATAACCCTAATATATTCAATTTCAATACTCTGGTCCCAAAAACAAATAAGTCAAAATCAATATTCAGATATCATAAAATATTTAGTAGAATTTGAAAGGAAAGTAGAATTATTCCAAATTTCTTTTCTTGCCAAGGATTTCAAGTTTTTAGACAGTTTTGTGATACACCTAGAATACTTAAAACCATTAGTGCGCATAAAATCCATTACAAAGATATATAAACTAAGACGTAAAAATCAGATATTGATAAAATAACAAATAATATTTGCATAAAAAACAAAAATAAGTTGATTCAAAATTGTTTCAATCAACCAAAAATTACTCTTGAAAACAAACAACAAAAAATCTACAAAAAAAGAGAAAAAAATGAAATCTACAATCGAAAATTTCAAGTTATCATGTGAGAACATTATTATTTTTAAATGATTATTGGTCTTAATTAATTTAAAAATTGCGAGAAATTAAACTAATTAAACTTATTACTAATTAATTAAAAATTACGAGACTTCTCTCTGTAATGATAATTTTTTTTGAACTTTCATTTTCAATTTTTCTAGCTAGGAAACAAAGTTTTTGGAACTCGAAAGATTTTAAGATAGAACATGTTTATCAAAGAAAAAATCGTTTGCTTTTAACATTTAATAATATTTTAATTAAAATAACAGCAGTTAAAAAATGTCTGAATAGGAATCGTCTGCTAAATGCCCGTTAACAGATTTAGATTATGATATTTACCGAAAATTTCATTGCCTACGTTTTTTCGATGACACCACGAAACCCCATAACCAAAACATCATGTTCTTCGCGTTTTACAAACAAACTGGAAAATGACGTCATTTCTTAGAAACGACAAACAAAAATCAATTTATAATAAATTTAATTAAATATCTCAAACAATACTGGCAAAACAAACCTTAAGTGTCTTGGGGCAGGTGACTCGCTACATACCAATGAAAAAAGGAGTATGTATTTCCTTCAAAGAAAAAAATGAATATTTTCTTGCCTTTAAATTTCGATGGCATCAATACTTCCTAACTAAAACAACATTATATCTGCACATGATAAAAAAAAATCCCAAGAATATTCAAAACTGATCATAAAAACAAATTGTCTGTAAATGTAATTTTCACATATCACTAAATCATTAGGACATTTATTACCAAAGTAGAAATACCTCTCCTCATGTGGCCAACAATGTCTTCTGAAGTAGTCTATCTAAAATATTTAAAATCCCTAACATGCGAGGAATTTGCATTATTAATATTTTTTCGATACCTGAGATTTTTTTGCTAAATGGTTTGAAATAATTAGAAGTTCATTTATGCTTTAATATATGCAGCACAACTCTTTCCAAACAAAATTATACCACAATACAAAATTTGTAATTTAAATACACTGCTAGCTTTAAATGATTTCTACACGAGATCCGAGACCTACAATCAGGTACTTCTGTGACTTCTAATTTAGGATTGCAGTCATTAAACGACAACTCACTCAAGACCACTTCTTCGAATTACTCTTAAGGTAAGATTTACTTTTAATTTTACGTTAATTTCTTCCATAAGCTTCGCTAATGATATCAAATTAGCTATTAAGATATTAGAAAGCAAAAAGTTTATGCTTTCTTCCCTTTTTACTAGGTGGGCAGGGCCGGGGGGCTATTAATATATTCGGGGATCTGGTGATCGTTAAATCTGGTGTTAAAAATTAAATAATCTCGATCTGACGTGCTTTGGAAGTTCGAAGAAAGAAGTGATACCTCAAATGTTGTTTGTTCTTGTTATCTGACCATGGTTTAAAATAACGATATATCATAATAATCTTTGTGTTACTTTATAACTGATTATTAATCTAATTGAAATAACCCTTTGCGGTCCAATGTCGAGTGTGATTAGACATTCAAGACTGTGCATCATTTTGACGTTTTATTTATTTATTTTTTCAAATTTAATTGTTAAAAACGCTTACATAATGGTTAAGAGATGTAGATTAATTTTTCAAAAAAATTTGACTTAAAAGAATTATAAATATATTTATTTTTCATAGCAATAAACAAATCTTTGTATTAGGTGAATAATTTTGCATCTAATTATTTTTCGAACTACAAAGGGTTAAAATCATCTAATAAAAAGAGTATTAAGTTTAAAATTATGACTTGGAGCGACAAATTTATTGCTATATTCTTTTTTCATGAGAATGAAGTTTTACAACTAGAATTTAACAAAATTGTAAAGATGGCAGAATATTTTTGTTTAAGAAAATGATAATAAGGCATTTAAAAGCATAGTTAATATCAGCAATTTTAATTTAAAAGTTAGCTTTGAATAGTCTAATATATAATCGAATAATAAAATTATCAAATATTTTATATGTTTACAATATTTTTGATTAAAAAATTATTTTAATAAAAAAATTTTAAATTAAAATTTTAGTAAAAAATAATATTTAAGAATTAAGTTTGGTGCTATTTTCTTACACTCCTTACATCCATTTAATACATTGTTACAAGCGGGCGGGCGTCGTGGAAGTACGCCGAGGTTGGCGACATTTAACGAGGAGCTTAGCACCAGACGAGTTAATTTGGCGAGGGGAATATTCTGGTAGCCCCCAGACCATTCGCGATGTGCCGCGTTGCTTCGATTGCTTTTGGGCGCGTGCTTGCTCGGCTATACAATGGACGGGTTGACGTAGTTTTAGGAGAGTTTCCACTCGGAAAAGAAGCGTCTCGCTGGACTAGAGGATTAATTTTCTTGCTTGATATTAGTGAGCTGTGTTTACGTTTGCTGTTAACGTCGTATTATTGAGCTCACTGCGATTTACTGTTGTTTTGCTATATGATATTGGTTTTGAAGTCTGTTTTTATTGTGCGTAAGGATTGCATTTACGCTGTTAGGGACTGTTGACTGCTAGATTGTTTTTATCTGAAGTTTTCCTTTCTCAAGTCATCCTGTAAATATCTGTAACTAGCTGTAAATAAATTTGTTTGTGCTGTCCTCAAGTCAACTCAATCCGAACCTGCTACGCTAAAAACGTAACAATATTTATATAAAAATTACTGAAAACAATTGCTTCAGGATACGGTTAAATCAATTTTATCCATACAATAAGTAATATTTACATTTTATAATACAATTAACTAATTATAATACAATTGAACAATTATTCAGCTTCTTTAGATCCACACTCTAAACATAAATTTCTTTTATCTTACAGTTATATCTATTTTCTCTTTGCTTCCAGAAATGAATAATTCATGCTTATCTTTTTAATATATTTTTAATGTGTTCACATTTATTATTTTTAGGAAAAAATTTCAGTATATTCAATTATTACTTCTGAGAAACAAAGAAAAAAACTCTTCAAAACGGAATAAGTATAAAACGTCAGCATCTGAGCAATTTTGTATAAATCATACATATCGTATCTGAAAAGAAAATAATGGATAGAATTGATTGCAAAGAACAAACGACGTCTGTCTGCTCCCTTAAACGAAGAATAAAAGAAAGCGATCTCAAAGGTAAGCTAAATACTATACAGTATGCAATTTTGTAAGAGTATTTATTAATGAACTGTGTTAATAGTTAATATAGTACTATCAAGATCACAAATGCTACATTTGTTTTGATACATTAATGCACTGTTAATTTCTTCCCACAAAAAATTTCTTGAGGAGAAAAAAACAGGTTCTGACATAAGATCTTCGGAAGCGATTTTTTCCAGTATAAATTCTCAGTGCTTTTATCGGTATTCTTAATAAATACATTTTAATTTTATGAAATTATGTCTGTTCCGGCCATAGTTAGCCAAGATGAGATTCATTCTTATTCTAGATTTCTTTTCCGAAAAATAATTAACCAGGATACTTAATTAATTTAGCCCCCATAGTAAGGCAAGTGAAATGCAAATTCATTTAAGTTCTCTATTCCACCATGAATAATCAAATTTTATTTCCATATTAATAATCCGATCATAATTATTTTAAAAAAATACACCAAATTTTATGATGTTAGAGCTTTATGTACTCGTCTAAACTAGTTCCAATCAATTTTAATTTTTTTTTCTTAAACTTAAAAACTGTTGTTGTTGTCACTAATGGCACTTGCCCATGGACAAGCCAACCGCTGATACAACATTAGATTTAAGCCGAAAGGAGCGTCTCTTGCTTTTGAAGTAGCGCTAACTAGGGCCAAGAGTACAACTTAGTTACACACTCACCACATTTGCTTGCACAGCCCCTTTTTATGGGGGGGCACATTCACACATCTCACAGATAGCACACAGAAGAACAACCATGCCCAAACCGGGACTCGAACCCGGCACTCCTAGAACACAAAAAAGACGCGATACCTCTGTGCCAGAAAGCCGTCACTTAAAAACAGTAATTGCTATTACAAATTACTATGATAAATTTCTCGTTTATCACTTTGTCGAACCCCAGAACTCCGAAATATCATGACGTTGCCATTTCAGTAATTGAAATTTCTTTCTTTCTTTTGAGTTGGAAGAATTAAACAGTGAAAATGTCATTTTAAAAGTAAGGTTCCCATTTCACCTGAAAAAAATGTATAATTGTAATATAATTCTGCTTCGTTAGTTTTTCTTTTACTTCACTTTTTTAAAAATATTTTTTTATCCTTTCGTTACTATGGTAATGATGGCAAGATGATATAGAATATATATTTTAAAAAAAGTTCAGTTTTCTATGCCAGAAATTTAGTGTATACATAAATGTTTTTGGACAGAATTGTATATACAAGTTATTTTCTTTAAATATATTTAGGAATTTTTCATTATCTTAAAACTAATATGAAATGCAATTTCTATTTCGTGTTTATTTCAATGCTTGTCTAATTTTTTCAACTGAGATTTTTAAAAAGGAGAGGATTTAATGAGATTGTGTGCCTGTGTGTGTGTGTGTGTGTGTGTGTGTGTGTGTGTGTGTGTGTGTGT
>JAOUZG010026641.1:14189730-14211179 GCA_026289955.1 Argiope argentata | reverse complement strand
GTGTGTGTGTGTGTGTGTGTGTGTGTGTGTGTGTGTGTGTGTGTGTGAGAGAGAGAGAGAGAGAGAGAGAGAGAGAGAGAGAGAGAGAATAGAGAGAGAGAAAGGGTGCGTAGGTATGTAATGATAATGAACTTCATCATTTCCAAAGAAAATCGATTTTTAAGCAACCAGCGGGTGACCGAGCTCCGCTCGGAGAAAACAGATATCGAAGCTAACTCGAATATTTAAATTTTCAATTGTGATTTATCAAAACAATACATGCCGTATTTAGTAAAAATATCAAATTTATCCTTATTTTTTTCTGATGAATGTTGAAATGTCGGAAATGTGGGACGATTTTCGACTTGGCAACCATTCCTCGTATTATAGTATAAGATAAAATTAAAACTTAAGCTCCAAGCATGCGTTACGAGTAAAAGGGAAAAAATTATCTTATTAATATGTTGCCATCAGATTGACAAAAACTCAAATTTAAATAAATAAATTATTATTGCGCATTAAACATATAAAAATGCAATTTTCATCACGTATCTGCATGAAATGAAAAAGAATATATATGAATATTGGCTATAGATGGCAGCACGTTACCACGTGAAAATTTAAGTAGCCATTATGACGAACTAATAAAGTTTGAAAATATCCTATCTGTAACTCCGAACTGCTCAACCGTAGCGCTTCAAAACCGGCGCCAATCGATTCCTCGTGGCCAAAATCCCCAGACCCCCAAGTTTACCGGAGTTTATTAATTCTGGGGCGATTTTCTACTTGACAGCCATTCCTCGTATTATAGTATAAGATTGTATTTTATATAATTGCATGGTTCTTGATCTGTAATGAATATTTATATTAACCAAACTGTTTTAAGGCTCAGTTTTTACAAGTGAATAAGTTCAGTTTTACAAGTAAAGCAATTGAATTACTTATGCAAAGCTATAAAACCTTAGAGATTTGGACAACCAAAGTAATTATTGGATTTTTTAAAAATTATTATCGATTTTCTCTATAACTCAAATATAAATTTCTTTTTGCAGAATCTGTACTTTCAACAAGGACATTCAAATGCCAGGAATACTGGAAAAGTTATTTAACAACAATAAATCCGTTTTTTACGGTTCCTTATCAATTGCCAATATGGCCACCAACGACTGGAAATGCGACTAATTACAATCTTCAACCACCATGCAAGCCACCAGAAGCAGAATATTTCAAGTTGCCTGGGAAAAGTAACTGCAATTGCAAAATTAATAAAAGTAAAGGTAAGGAAATGTTGTTTTTGCAAAAAACAATATAAAATGTTGAAAAGAGAATTGATTTACATGTTTAATAACTATAAATTGTGTAGCGCTAGCCTTATAAGTCAGATAACATCTACGATACTGAAGTTGACTTTTGGTATTGTGGTTATGTTACTCGGCTACTGGTATTAGCGTTGTGGGTTCGCATCATGACCTTCAGTCGCTACTTTGGTGACCTTGGCAACGCAACCTCCCGCAACAGTCGTGGCGCCCTTCACCCGCAGCAAAATCGTCAGACTCACTTGACGTAAGCAAGTAGCAACTCGCATAATGTTTGGCGCAATGAAAAATCGCTTCTCTCTCCACCGACATACTGTTGGTGGAGTACTATAGAGCTAGCCTTACAAGCCAGATAACATCTCGGAACTGGGATGGCCGGTTTGGTAGAGCTTTGGACTCGGACTCCTTAGGTTACGGGTTCAAAACTAACCGACCAAAAAATTCCCCGAGTGTATGGCAATTGGCGCCCGTTAAATCTGTTCGTGGTCGCAAAGTCCTCCATATCGAGAGTAATATCACTGGGGGTACTGGTTCAGAGGTGATCGTTCTCTGTTCCAGGTCTAAATTACGATCTGAGATATATGAATGAATTTGCATGATTGTAGCCCGCCCCCTAAAAAGGGTAGTGACTTGTGTGTAGCTAAGTCGTACTTTTGGTCCTAGATGGCGCTGCTTGTAAAACAAAGATAAGTATTCCTTAGACTTAAAAATCTGCTGATCGTATCAGCGAGGCTTGTTCACGGCAAGTGTCATTAGTCACAACAACAACAGAAACATATATGATACGGAAGCCGACTTTTGTATTATGATTATGTTACTCGGCTATAGGCCCTAGCGTCGTAGGTTCATATCAAGACCTTCATTCGCTACAGTTGTTTTAAGGTTTGATACGCCATTCGATAAACTGTGGAATAGTTCCCTAAATTAAATAAATGATGTGTTAAGCATGTTCCTTTAATTGATTGTATTCACTTATAGTCAGAATATTCATGGTTTTTTATGGTTGATCTCGGATAATTTCAATATTATTTAAAAATCATTAGTTAAATAATTTTTTTAAAAAATATTATCGTCTAAAATTTAACCAAAAACATTGAATAATGATTTTGCAACACGTATATCTATAAGTAGAGAGTAAGCACAAACATTTGATTTTTCTTTCCTCATATATGAAAAATACAAAGAAAAATCATTGCAAAGGTCAAAAATAAGACCAATTACACATAGAAGTAACTGGAAATCGTTTCATTACTTTTTAATCAATATTCAAATAAACAAATAAAAATTATGTCGGCAAAGGTGAAATTCAAAGGTAGATTTCTTTTAATCTAAGTTACTATTTTCGAATTCCTTTCAATCCTTAGATAAAAAATCAGCGGAAATGGTCTTTACGAAACATTCTAGTGCACCCTCCAATTGATTCCACCCCTTCTCTCCACATTAAATTTTAGACTTTAGATAAGGCTACAAATACCCTGAATGATCTTCACTAATGTCATGAAAAGTAGTTAGAAATTACAAAATATAGTTCTTTAGCACGAATATACAATTTTTATTAAATTTATTATAAGAATGCATGCTTTGGATGCCTTTTTGTAGGCAGATTCCCACTAAAATTAGACACTGAACTACAATTATAGTCACAAGATAATACTAGAATTTTTAATTATTTAAATCATTGGATTTATGAATTGTTGCATCTATATGCATGTGAAAGTAAGGATCGACAAATGGACAAATTCTGGAAATATTTGATTCAAAATTGGTTACAAATATCTATTTTAGAGGGTAAACTGTGAACCAAATTTTATTTACATAGCTCTTTGTGTTTTGTAATTATTGAGTCCATTTGTACTTAAACATCTGCCAGACAAAGTTCCCCAGAAAAGATTCCCAACAACATTTGATAAAAATCTACAAATATGGTGAAAAGACCGTGTATGAAATTTTATTTGCCTACCTAAGATAAATACTTTTAAATTATTTTTTATGGTTGAAAAATGCAACAATAAAAATTATTTCAATCTCAAAATATTTTTTATTATTTTATGGCTGATTGACTTACAGCCGGCAAGGTTCCCAAAAAATATATTTTCCAGATTCATGGTAGTTCGAAACGAAGAATTTCATGAAAAATTCTTTAAATGTTTTTGACTATTACATTGTTTTGTTTACGTTGAAGTAAAAATTAAATATTTCATACTGAAGCAATTATAGGTAAAGTTTATATTACTATCGAATAATTTAATATTTATTGAAAAAAATAAATGAAAATATTATAAAAATAGAATTTAAATCTAAGTTTGTCATAAAATTGATATTGTCGAAAAGCTTTGAAGTTTTTAGTAAATTCTAAAAATTGTATTCATTGACAGGAACTAAAAGTTTAAATCGGTATTTTAAACACATTTGAGGAAATTAACTATCGTTTGCAAATATTTCTCTTTGAACATGCATGGAATAACGTTTTGTAATAGAAAAATTAAATTTATCGTTTGATTTTTCATTTATATTGGGAAAAAAATCATCTGCTTTTTTTAAAAAAATTATTATTGGAATTAAAGTCTTATTGTTACGCATTTAAATATTTCAATTATAACTATTAATTGATTAAATTATTGTATTTGTTGTTAACTATACGCTATCGGCAAACTTTAAGTTTAACCGCATGTAATTTGCGAACATAATCAATAGATTAACATGATATCTTCGCCGATCTGAAAACACGAAGATTCTAGTTATTTTTAAATTAATAATTTTTATATAATGTTGCTATTAAATTTCTCTCTTTATTTATATTTAGTTGGTTTTATTTCAATTTTTTAATCTTTACTCCAGTCCTAGTAGCACACAAATATTGTACAATATTGATCAATATTCGCAATATATTGTGGATCAATTATATTGTGGAATATTGTTTAATATCATATAATATCGCGCAATATTGTACAATATTATGCAATAGGATGTGTTATCTGGGAAGTGCATTTAAACAATTTCAAACTATGGAAACAAAAAAATTTCTTTTTTTTTTAAAAAAAACTGACATCATACATTATTGATGTTTAAAAGTCAAAAAGAGGTCTTGAAAATCCCTTTTTAACCCCTAGTTTCAAAGATATTGTAGTTATCAAAAAACTTTAAATACAACAGCTGCTTGTGTTAATGTAGGCCCTAATTTGGTTAACTGGATTTATTTTTCTACCTTCAATAATAGAGAATTTATAGCTAAGTGATAATTTCATTCCCCTTCATTTCCATCACTTTTGAGCCAGATGGACATTCCGAAGTCTTCTCATTGAGCCTATAGAAATCCTATAGGAATGTACCTAAAAATTCAATCAATGAAACCATCAGCTTACTTTTTACATCATCCATTACATAAATTCTTTTATTAGGTAATATTTAAAAGAATTCGCCTTGTTCTTGTTAGAAAAAGAAAGAACAATTAACACGAATGAGTGCTTTTCGAATAAAATGTCAATGTCCCCAGCAAATTTGTCTTAATACTTTTAATAAATCAATAGCGGGAGCGTATGAAAAAAAACACATTTTGCTTTAGAATATTTATTATTTTTAGATTTTTGGCACAGAAGAATCAAAATCGATTACGGATAGTGAGCGTGAAAATGTCAGAGTGGGGTATAAAAATAAGCCACAATTTCCACTTAGCTTAATGAATTAAATGGCAAGCGGCTGCTGCATAAACCGGGGAGTCAGAATAACGAGATTGTTAACGCCGATGGATTTCGGAAAGGTCAGACGATAGAAATGATCGTAAACACGTTAAAAATAGAAATAATAATATAACATGCATTATGTATGATAGCAAAAAATAATCCAAACGTGTGTTCTAAAATATTGAAATGATTTCTGTTCAAAAATGGAAGCGTTATAGAAATAGTTCACTAATAAACAGTTGTGCTCCGTTGAGGAAACATAAAGTAAGTGAAGCGTTTTGCTCGCCCAATTCGTGTGACATTAAATTCTTTGCAAAATGAATAAAATAATTACTTAGCAGATTTGGTGGAGGGTCATTCGTGCATAATATAATCGCAGTTTTTGAAAGCTACAATTAAATAATTCATAGACAACTCACTTCGAAACAAAATTTAAGTAGAAATCTTGGAGCATCTGAAGTGTAATACAATTTATCTGTTAAATTTGAATGATATATATACTTTAAATGGAATTTTCTAATAATAATATTAATACTAACTACTAATAAAAAACTGCTCTCTTTCGTTTTTTGAGTGGACACATCAATTCCTTAACCTTCCAACATGACCGAGGGATCTTTGCTGAATATCCTTGACGCAAAGCAGATCAAGCCTCTTCCCATCATATTCTTCAATGTTTAAATCTTACGATTTTTGAGATTTTAATTGATCCGCTTTTGTATTTAGACTTTTTAGTCACCTTTAGTTTCATGGAGGTGGTATAATGCAGCTAACCACCAGGAATCAGAAACAATAACAACAATAATAAAACAGATGTGTGTATGCATGTATGTGAACGTGCGTAAACGTGCGTACACGTCTCTCTCCCTCTCTCTATGTGTGTGCGTTTATGTGTTTTGGCACTCCATTTGACCAAAAGCTGAATATTTCTGAAAGTTTGTGTCGTGATTTTTTCTATAATCTTAACAAGTATTTTTAAAGAAATAATTTGTGTTATATATAACACACACACACACACACACACATATATATATATATATATATATATATATATTTATATATATATACTTAATTCATGGGGAAACTCCCGCTAGTTTCAACAGCAAAATCTTAGTTGCACCGTATATATTCATACATTTTAAAACTTATTTGACTCTACGATATTTATAAATACCGGACATTTAAAATCAAATGGGGTTCAAGAATCGTAGGTTTAAATTCGCATTTTTCTTAATTATTGTTTAAATTTTTAATTCTAGCAATTCTAAAGTTAAAATATTAGAATATGTTTACACAGCATATATGTTAGATATCAATGCTCATTTTCTTCTTTTCAAAGCCCGCTTTCACCTAAAGTATAATTTGCTGTTATCTATGTAAGCTGCGCATGCGTCTGCTGCTAGACGTCTGCTTCACATGCTTTCTACATGATTGGAGATCCATCAGATGCTGTTCCTAGACTTCTTTCATGTTCTTAGTTAATTATTTACTTTATTTTCTTCGTGCAGGAGTGCACTAGTATATGTCTATCCGTGTGTGAGCGTGCGAGTGTGTTTGTGTGTGTGTGTGGGTGTGTTGCTGTATAAATACATGCTTTTAATGTTTTGCATTATTCGCTGTTCAAATCACCAACAGTATTGATAACAGCTTTCAAATTTGAATCTGCAAGTTAAAAAAAAGGAACAAGTTCCCTTTTAATTTTTAGCAGATATTACAAAGGGTCTTCATACGATACGTAGAAACCCATTAAATACATTACATTTTAACATGCGTTTTTATATTAAAAAAATAAGACAACCCATTTACGAATATTATAGAAAACACTCATCGACAATTTTTATGATAAAATATAAAGTCAAATTCCTTACGTTTGACTCATTGTGTATTCAAATTAAAATTTTCACAATCGTAAAAATAAATTTATATATTCTGTCTGATTTTGTCCAAAAATTTGATGAAAATATATAATTTGTACATAAAGACCACTTCTAAATCATTCGGTTTTTAGTTATATTTACAAACAGTTATTTTATTTTTAGTCATATTATATCATTCCATTTTTGAAGGAACTTTAAAATCCGGAGAATTATTAAAATTTTGACATCGAATATTGTGAAGGCATATATATAAAAATAAAATTTATAAGCTAGATATAAGAATTTTCATAATAGCTAGTCCTAATTCAGACAATTTAGTTTGTTTAGTTTAGTTATATTAACATCCTATTTTAGTGCAACATGAGGACTTTTTTAGAACCAAACTAGAAATTTTGAACCGCTGACAGATGATGAGGATGAGACCCGGTATTCCCTTTCCAAACTTCCACACCAAACCACTGGGTTTCAAATTCAGAAGCACACTAAATCTACTCATATTTCACAGCTAAAATAAACACTACAGGATGTCCTAGCAATACCGGAAAAACTCTGTACAGACAGGTTCGTTGTTTGAAATTCATAACAAATTCCCTGAGAATTGTACCTTTACGACCCGTTGTTTTCGAGAAAAATACGAGAGAAAATGTATGACATCATATCTGATTTACCAAACAAAACCTTTATCCTGCTATTGGTTTTGGCGTCTGGGTCCTGTTTCATGGCCACCACGATCTCTAGATATGACTCCTTTAAATTTCTTCCTCTGGCCATGTAAAAGAATTGGTTTATTCAAACCCAGTTACTTCAAAAATGAACTTAGTCCATTCGTCTCCACAGTAAGTTTACTTTTATAGACACTATAATGCTATAAAATGTGCAGTCAACCATTGCACAACGCACACATGCGCACCTACATATGCGCGGGTGACATTTCGAACATCTTCCTATTTAAAATGACGCAAGTACTGATGTTCATGTTTCGAATAAAGATTTTTTTCGTAAACCGGATATGACGTCATATATTTTCTCCCGCGTTTTTCTCGGAAACTATGGGTAGTAAAGGTACAGTTCTCTGGTTATTTTATATATATATTCCAAACATCAAATCTGGCTGTTCAGAATTTATTCAATTTTGTTGGAATACCCTGTATATAACAAGTTCAAACAACGAAGGTGACACCTGGGATTTTTCAACATTTTCACGAGTTGCTTTTGGTTGCTAGTTGGAAATATTCACATTGCTTTGGTTCGATTAAATCACTTGTTCGTAACTTGTTCATAATTTCTCAAATAAAGCAGTTTTAATCATAAAATTATTGAATACTTAAAACCATGCTATTTTAATAATCATATGCTACTTTTGTCCATCTTATGCTGGTATTTTTCACATACGGTCTTGTTTCATCATATCATAATCCTATTAAGAAACGTGGCTGTTTGATTTATTTATCTTCTAACTTTTGCGGTACATTATCTTCAATTTCGTATTAATAATATAGGCTTTCCAGATGTTAAACTGATTCCTCCATCCCTTTAATAAGGGTGGGAAATTGCGCTATCTATACATAGTATAAAATAAAGTCTCCTGAAAGCATCTCTATGTTGGAACCATAAAAACTCGAGAAATAGTTAACGGACATGGGAGATATTTATGTCATTTCGTCGCTCAATTATTGGGGAAAATTTTAGCGCATTAAAGTCCTATCAAAATAAAAAGGGGAGTTTCATAATTGCAACTTTAACTTATCCATGCATGCATGAAAATCTCAAACTGCGCTTGTGCAAATAGCAAAATCTGTGGTATGCATATGAGATATCTTTCTTTGTTTACGTCTGATATTAAACATCGATTAAAATCTCATTATACCGAAAAAAAAGGAATTAAAAAAGATTTATAAAATTATAGAATCAATGATAATATTTTGATAAGAATAGAGGATTGCTTTAATATTTTAAAGTCTATGTACGTACACTTCTTATTACAATGTTCACATTCTTATATAAAAGAATAATAACTATTTAATAATCTTTTGTGTTCAATTATTTTTATTAACTAAGGAGGCAGTGGACTGTTTCAGATACTTTTGGGAATTATTCATTTAGGATAATTCAATTTTTAGGCATATGTATTAAAATATGAATACAAATTTAAAATAAAATTCAGAATTTAAAACAGAATACATTACAGAATTATAATAATACAGAATACAAATTTAAAAAAAAAAAACATTTTAAAAGGAATTATATTACTTTTAAAAAAATTTAAAACAAATATAATTTTAAAATATTCCCGGCGATTTAAATTTAAATTTTTGTTTATTATTTTTTCTAACTACCCAATGTAAATTTACTTGAAACAAACTATTTTATAATTCCAATTAAATGCTAATTTTTAAGAAATATTTTTATGGACATTTACTGAATTTTCATAGGAATTTTATATTTTTCGGAACTAAAATTGACTTTAAACGATTTTTCTTTAAAAAACTCTAAGCATGAAATGCATACCTTATTTTATTCTAATGTTTGGTCGAAATCTTTATAACACATTTCATTTAATGTCTGCAAAAATTAAGACAAATGGATATCTCAATCTAATTACAATATCATTTTGAGGAAATTCATTCCGATGTACACTTTTTTTCTTCTTAAACCTTCAAATATTTATTTTATTGAATAATACATTTTATAAAACTATTTTAGTTAAATATAAACATATATTTAGATGTTGACACTATAAAAATAAAATCGAACGTTTTCGTTCATTTTTGCTTCTTTCTAAGTCCACTGTCAACTTAAAACATATTTTCTGCAAATTTAAATAAACATTTATTGCCATGTCTTGGATATTTCAGAATCTATTGACAAAGATGAAAAGCCAAGATTCAGACGATGCAGGACAAGATTTACGAAACAGCAGGTGGAAGTACTCGAAAAAGTATTTTCTGATATACAGTACCCCTCCGTCAGCGTAAGGGAAAAGGTAGCAGCGGAAACAAGTCTTTCCGAAGCAAGAGTTCAGGTGCGGAAAATGATTGTTTAGGGTCATTAGCAAGATGCAATTACTGCTAAATTTTAATTAATACCAGGGGAAGCAACAGAAATTAAAAGTCTTAAGGGAACATTCGCTAATGCAGTTAGTTGCAAGTGCTAATTTACGAAGCTATAATTGCATATTTTGCAGCTTTAAAATTACGTATCATTATTTCCGCAAAGTTCAATCTCTCTCATGAGAATTTGTTTTACGGATGCGAATGTTAGTGAAGATTTATTACGGCGTTCGAAATTCTGAATTCGAATATTATGGGATAGTTTGATTGAATTTAAGAAATAAGTTTCTGTTAAATTTAGCTCTAGATCAGGAAATTGTTTTAAGTAATTGCGCTAATAGAGTTTTATTTATAATCTGATGCCAATTCTTTGAAATAAAAGAAAAATAATATTCAAAGGTTTTATATTTTTATTGATTTAGGGAATAATATAAATTAAGTTTTTTTTAAAAAAGTTTTGAATGTTTTTATGAGAGCAGAAAGTATATTTTTAGAGAAAAATGTTTGAGTAATACTTGTTATGCACTTAGTTCATTTTACGAACATCAATTACTATGAGACAATATTAAAACTATTTACAAGATATTTTTAAACTAAGCCAGTGGGAGTAGTCTCCCAAAAACTTTTTCGCATATTTTTTTTTAATAAATCTTTCATGCCAGAGGACACCTTGCAAGAAAATGGCTTACAATAGTTACATAATATTAACTTTAGAAGTGAATTTTGCTTTTTTACTTAATCTGTCGTCCTTGGCGAGTTATTTGGCGAATAATACCTGGCATGCCATTAATAGTATCCGAAAATAGAATTTGTGCTTTAGACACATTTTTCTCAACCAACTGAAACAAAGTCATAAAATCTCACTTGAATTTTGCCTTTTTACTTAATCTATCGCCCTTGGAGAGTTATTTGACGAATATTACCTGACATGCCATTAATAGCCTCCGAAAGTAGAATTTCAGCTTTAGACACGTTTTTCTCAACCAACTGAAACAAAGTTCTAACACAAAATCTCATATCAGATTTGATTTATTAAAGTCCTTGTTGTTGTTGTTTTTTGATTTATCATATTTATATGTTTCTGAAATTACATACCGACAGACAATCAACTTCTTTTTGTATTTGGCTCAGAATTGGACAATTTTGCAGTTATCATGTGAATTTATATTCGAACAGCCAACCAGGCGAATTTACACTAAACAGATTTTACTCAAAATATGATATCAATCAGCAAATTTAATGTGAAGGCCATGTACAAAACTTTAACCATTCAACTCAAAGCGTTTTTGGAACAGCGGACAGTTTTAAAAATTAAGCTTTTCAAACTGAAGAAAAAACTCAGATTCACTAAATTCCTCAAATTAGGATTATTTGATAATTACTATACTTTCTTTATACCACGTATTTAAGAAAGTAAAAAAGTAAGACATTTTTTCAAAGAAACAGATAATCCAAATTCTATTAAATCAGTACTCAATTTTTATGAATTAAAAACAGAATTATCTATTCTACATTTAGAAGATATAAGGAAAGCAATATTTTAATTTCACCATTATTATCTTATTTTTTACCGGGAGAAAAAAAATGTCCCTCTTTGTTCTATTTTTAGGTGTGGTTTTCCAACCGACGAGCAAAATGGCGTCGAGAGAACGATATCAAGTGGATGACTCAGAAGCAGAATCAGAGAACAACTGATACACATCGAGAATTCAAAGGAAATTCCAGGGCTCACATTCATGGCATCAATTCTAAAATTCTTTATCCTCAGAATCTGATACCTGTTGATGCTCTCAAGGGAATTATCCATTTGCACCCGATGCTGAAATTTTCTTAAATGGGAAAATCAAGGAATCTGTGCTTGAAATCAAACATTTCACTATTTCATCAAAATATGTATATATTTGACATTAATGTCTTATCATATTTATAAGATTTGAGATTATTTTGTTTCATTTATGGTGGCAAAATTTTAATCGAAAGTGAACATGAATGTTAGGATATTAGAAATTCTTTGAATAATTGTATGAAATTGTACTAAAAATCGTCTGAATTATCTTAGTTATTTTTTTTCGGAGCTTGAAATCGTCTGAATTATCTTAGTTATTTTTTTTTCGGAAAATGAAATCGTCTGAATGATGTTAGTTTTTTTTTTCTTTTCAGAAATTTAAAAACCAACATACATTTGTTAGTCAAAAAAATATCAGTGTACACAATACTATTTAATTCTAATATTTCCATCAAAAGAAACTAATACATTTTCACTCGTAAGTAACATAATATTATAATTACTAGCGTTTTTCTTAAATCGTAGATTGTTTTGAGAAATATCTGATACTCAATTTTTAAAAAAATCAGTAATCATGTAATTAATTGTATTTTCAGTTATTTAGTTCTCTGGTAACAAAATTGTTAAAAATCTACATTTTCTTATTTGTTTTTTAATTATAAAAGAGCTACATTTTAACAAAGATCGTTAGTTTTGCAATTGGATTTACTTATGGGAATAGGAACCAATTCGAAACAAAATTTTAACACACAGCTATTTTAATAAAATATTGCAATCAAAAATCCATTACTTATTTTTCAGAATTAATTATTGCATTAAAACCAATTTTTTGATTTCACAAACTGCATTAAGTAGAACACTAAGTAGTAAATTTAATATATAATCCACGATATTAAATGGAACACTATATGCAAAAATATAGTTTTCGTTGTCGATTTCTGAACTATCAATTTGACCATTGGTTTACTTCAGCATAGTCATATCTAATTTAATCCACTTAAAGTTATTTTTCTCATTGACCATCATCTGCTGTTTCCTATAACTATTAAATTTTTAGTGAAGATAGTTATTTTATTCGAATGAAAAAATATTATAGAAAGTAAAAGATAATTCCTTGTATCGAATTTGCTTCAAGTTCAATGTAAGGTGTTTTATTCATCAGATTTATTAGATACTAAAACTCTTATTAAGGTATATTATTAAGCTAAGGTAATACTTTACATTAACTAAATAAAATGACAATTTACCGAGAATACTTATATCAAACTGTGTTTTAACTATAAAATATTTTTTTTTAAATTTACAACATTATAAATCTTTTTCCCAGCTTCTTTTATATGTGACTAATCTAATACCTGGTCATTTATAAAGTTTATTCCATTAATTCTTGCATGTATAAGAGTATTCATATAAAGATTAATATCAATAAAATATTTATATTTTAAAAGAGAGTCTGTTTAAAACTATTTTTGCTTGATTACAAATGAATGTTTATATATTACCATAAACATGCTGTTATAAAATATTTTGACAGGAATATTAAAAAACACAGCAATTATTTAATTAGGATTTTAAAAATAAAATTCTTCTTTCTGAATAACAAAAATATAGAAACAGTTGACGAATATGTTTTAGTAAATAATTTAACCTGTATATTAAGCAATATTGCTGAAGAATTTAATAAATACACTGCATGCGAATATTTAAAAACTAGGTAAAAAGGTAATTATTGATACATTTAAAATCAGGAGGAACCTATAATTAAGAAATATCAGAACTTGTTTTAACCATTAAGTTAAATTTTTAATTTTAAAAAATTTGCTATTCTTGTTAAATTTAAAATTAGGAGATGCAGACTATTTTCAGCCTTATCGTTAAGTTAAACATCTAATTTTTTATGCGATTCTTAATAAATTTAAAATCAAGAAATAGACATTCATTTTTGTATTATCAGAAAGTTGAATTAAAATTTTTTTTAAAATTGTAATTCTTAATAAATTAAACTCAAATGATGGCAAGACGTTTTAAGCAATACCATTAAATTAAAATTCTGAAAACATGAGCAAAAGCTTTTCATTCATTCACGATTGAAAATTTCAAAAAGAGATATATATATAGGGATTGTAGGAATTGAAAAAAAGGGAAGGATTCAAAGTATCGTTTTAAAAAAGAAAAAAATATATATAACTAGCTGAATTCAAAAAAAATGGCATGTTTTCAAGAACTTATTAAAATATTTTTGATGATAATGATGGGTATGTGATCCAGATAACATTTACAATACCAATGTCGACTTTTGTATTATGGTCATGTTACTCGACTGCTGGCCCTAGTGTCGCAGGTTCGTATTGCGACATTCATTCAGTACATTGATGACCTTGACAATGCAAGCTCCCGCAACATTCGTGGCGCCATCTATCCGCTGCAAAATTGTCAGATTCACTTGACGTAAAGCAAAAATCATCAGACTCAATTGATGCAAACAAGCAAAATCGTCAGACTCACTTGACGCAAGCAAGCAAGCAAACAATGCCGCCAACTCCACTTCACGCAAGCAAGCAAAGCAAAGTCGTAAAACTCACTCGACGCAAAAGCAAGCAGCAACTCGCCATAAGGCTAGACACTATTAAAAAAATCGTTCGTCCCTCCGCCGACTCATTGGTGGGGGAATACAGCAGCGCTAGCTTCATAAGCCAGATAACATCTACGATACCGAAGTTGACTTTCGTATGTTACTCGGCTACTGGCCCTAGCGTCGCAGGTTTGTATCGTGACCTTCACTCGGTACAGGTATTTAATAAAAACGCTGAATCTTTGTCACCCAGAGATGAAAAAAACTGCCAGCAGCTAAAAAATTCTCAAATTAAAAAGAAACGATTGGACTTTTAAACTTTCGAAACAAAATCACTAGACAATGATTAGAGCAAAGTATTAGTATGGTAGAGCAAAGTTAGTTCTGTTTGTTGTAAAGCAAATATGAGTTCAAAGTTTTGAAAATTCAATGAATAAACATTTTAATGAAACCAATTTCATTTTGTACCCTTTTTTTTTTTGAAACACACTTTGTGATGACTTTAAAACCATTTGTGCTATCTTTATCATTAAAAATAAACTTTAAAAATTAAAATTAACATAGGACAATTCGAACCTAAAATATCACGTTTTGATGTTTCAACTTTATTTTTCATTTGAATCTTTGATTCACTTTTTTAAAAATTTGAAGCTTTTTTGTTATTTTTTATTATTTTAATTTTATAATGGTACTAAAACATAATTCAGTATCAATGGTTTAAAAAAAGTTATTAAATACAGCGTATAAAATAAAAAAATGTTTAAAATTATTCAGGTGATAATTTTATGCGTTTCCGAAAAAAATTTTTTAATTCCACCACTCAAGTTTAAAAACAATTTTTTAAACTTGTAGTGGATGACACTTGATGTTAATGTAGTTTATCAGATATTAATTCATTAATTTTTTAATCAATTAAATAAAAATCAGATTTCGCTTTAAAAATCTTCATTTCCCCACCGCCAAATGAGTAAGACTTCAGTTTGTTTTTTCCCCGCGGCGAAATGAGTAAGACTTCAGCTTGCTTTTTCTCCACCGCCAAATGAGTAAGACTTCAGTTTGTTCTTTCCCCGTGCCAATGAGGTAAGGCTTAAGATATTTTCGACTGGTTATTTCAAACGATTCTGTTTATTTTCATAGTGTTTGATGTATTTAAAATTAAACCTTGTTGATTCATAAATTTTTCGAAATCATAGTGAAGTACTTTTGAATTAAAATAAAACCGAATGAAGGAAATTATAAATTTCTTATCTGCATTGCGTTACCTCAACTGGCTTAGAAAATTTGCGCATTTGCGTTGCCCCAATTGATGTTGAAAATTCACGCATGCGCAGTGTTTTCTGATTTATTTTCAATAGATACGGACTTGATTTTGTTTTGGCCAGACATAATTTTTTGGTAAATTATTTATATTAATTGTAATTATTTAATAAAAAAATAATTAAAATAAAATTTTTGTTGACCCAAGTAAAAATACTTATATTATATATACATATTGTTTTTATAAGAACTTGTCAGAAATGTCAGTCTATAATTGTAAATCCAAAAAAAGACTTAAGAAGGGAATAACAGTTTTATCGCATCACATAGACTGAAAAAAAGTATATAAATGTATATTTTTTTAATTCTGGTTTTAATTCTGGATAAAATATCTCTGCAGAGTGCTTTACAAAGAACAAGAACAATAAAACAAATAAAATGTCGTGACAGAAAAGAAAAAAAAAGAAAGAAAAACGTTCTTTTGGATCTTCTCCAAAGCTTTTTCGCTTACTTATTACTGATGCACGAATTCGGCTAAAATGAGTAAAATATAAAAGAAGAAGAAAATAGACCTTTTCTTCAGACTGATGTTACCCATTCATCAATCTTGTAAACTATTTCTTAAGAGATTTTACTCGAAAGGTCAATAATGAAGTAAAAGATATACCCAAAATAAAACAGTCTATAGAATTGTAAAGCAGGTAGTTACAGTCTAGCTTCTCGGAAAGCTTTTAATGTAATTAAAAATACAGTAACGTCTGTATTACATAAAAATATCTCCCCTTTCCTTTTTCAGCCTGAAGTTGAGTAATGGTGATATTTTCCAGCTCCACATTAAAAGATATTAAAAGAAAAACTGATTTGTTGTCAGACGTTCTGAGTAGAGAATTTTAGGTTTTTAGGCATAATTATTAAAATTGGATATTATATAATGGAACATAATGAGATTTTTAAAATAAAAGTAACTTCCCGTAACGAGAGATAATAGAGCTTTTTATCTCTAGAGCTTAGTGTATTTATATTAGACACAACGTAATGACGTCATAATCTCATTTGCCCTACTACTATTTTCAGTGCCAATGCCAGTTATAAGATCGGGGAATACGAACGAAGATTAACAATAAAAAAAACTTTAAATAAAATTATTTTAATTTTAATTTTTCAAACGAGTTAACTCTTTAAGAAATCTCTTCTTTTTTCTCTTTAAAAAAATTATTAATTTTTTTTTACAAAAAATTGTTAAATTATCGTCTGCGACAAGCTGGAAATTTTCTTGATATTAATTCTTTTGTAAAACTAATAGAAATAATAATGAGATCTACGGTTGCAAATTTCGAATTATCATGCGAGAAAATTATTTTTTTGGGAGATTATTTGTCTTAATTAATTTAAGTCATTAACCAGTTTAAACCGGTTGGAAAAAATTACAAGACCTCTCTTTCTCTTTCTAATGATAGTTTTTTTAACTTTCATTTTCAATTTTTCTAGCTGACAAACAAAGTTTTGGAGCTTAACCGATTTTAAGATTTAAAAAAACAGCAATTTCGACGAAAAGTTCCCTATTACTGAAAGCTATTGTATATGTGGTAAAATCCAATGAAAATCATACAAATTGATATTAAAATCATATTCTAATATTTACAGTATATTGAGAAATACAATTTGTAAGAAGGCGCTTATAAAGTCATTAAAAATAAATATGAGTCGCGTTTTACAAAAGTGAATAGTTAAAATTAAAAAAGAATTCACAGAGAAATGTAAGGAGCATAAACCCATAAATAATAGAAATTTTTTTATAAACGATAAAAATATTTTTTTAATTATTAATATAAGTGAAAAAAATTTAATCGAATGTAAATAAAGATTATAACTTAAAATTATAATATTTAAAGGCTGACATATTATCTGTCAGTCTAATTATGCGACATATATTATGAAAAATTCTTCTGCGTGAATTCTAAACTAAACAATTATATTCAAAATTCCCTGCAAGGAGACAGTTTAACTTAGAAAAGCGAAATTTAAGAGTATAACTGGATAATAGGAACTCATAGAGAAAGGCTTTTCTAAATTTTAATTCACAATTAATCAGAATTTTAGCATTAATCTTAATATTTAAAACCATTTTTACGCCACTTTAAGAATTCGATGAGAAACCATTTAACTCAAAGACGTTGAAAATTGTGAAAAGTTGAAATTTTAACATTTTTTGTGTTGCCATTTTTAAATAAATGAAAAAAAACTTAAACCTTCACTTTTCTTTTATAATTTAAAATTTTTAAATGCTCTTAGACTAAGACCTAAAAAAATATTAAAAAATAAGGGTGAAAATAATTTTGGATAACGCTAAGCAGAAAATTTCAAAAGTAATGCTACTTCTGCTGTTTTAAACATAATTGATTATAATATAATTATTTATTTATTAAAATGTGGCAAAACAAACAATTTTAAATATTTGTTTTGCTAAAAATGCTGAAATAGGGATTATAGCCTTTGTCGCTCCATATCCCATAATATTTACATTCAAGAATGCTGAAATAAATGTGCAATAAAGTCATTATCTATGGTCTCTTCAATATATAATTTCAGTGTTTTTATTTAGGAAACTGAAAGGAATTTGTAAATATTAACATAGATAATAAGGAATCTATCTTTACTTTCTCGTTTGTCCAGAAGAACTTTTCGCCATGTGTTTTCCCTTTTGAATTATTCCAAATTCATTAATTTATTTAATGTTCATGTTTTTTTAAAATCTTTGCGAGATACTATAGACTGATAATCAAATTTTTATTCTTGCAAAGAGTTGCTTTTTTACAAGCTTTTTTATATAGGTTTTCCTATTATTTGTAAATTTCGTCCTGCAAAAGTTTTTCAAAATGATCTACAGAGCAGGCAATTATGCTTTAAATTATTATTTTTGACACGAAACTACTTTTGGGATAAAAGGTGTTTTTTTTAAAGTTTAAAAGAAGATTTTTGAAGATTTATTACATTTAAAAGAATAATAAATTAATAAAAAATTATTTTCCCTTAGATTTTAGAAATTTCAAAACTTATCTTTGCACAAGGATAACAAACAAACACAAGGATAAACAGTATATTTTTGGAAAATATTTTTAAATTTATTTGAAATTTTATTAATGTAGGCAAAATACTGATGACCAATATTAAATACATTTCTCTAAACGGGTATGCGTATGTGTGTGAGGTAAGAGCTTTGAATCTTAATTAATTTTTTTTCTTCAATAAATTTTATGAATAGTTTCAATGTATTTATTTTAACTGACTCTTTAGAGATAGGAGCAGACAACTTCTGTAGAAAAAAATTCAATGAACTCTTATTTTAACTCGGCTGAGTACTATAATTTTCTTCTTCAATATTTGATTTTGATTTGCATTTTTATTTCTTGAACTTTTTAACAAAAGTTCGCTTTTTGATTATTTCAATATTTCTAAAATGAAAATATATTCTATATATGATAACCTTTTCAAGAAATAAATTAATAAATTTTAAAAAGTTTATTTATGTTAAATTATTTAAATCAGCCCCATAATTCACTTAACAGCAAATAAAGAGTTCAATGATTAAAATGTTTTTTACTGCATATATTGAATACTTATAATGTACAAATTCCCCTTATTTACACCATAGTGAAAGAAATAACCAAATCTATGACACTGAAAAATCATAGTTAGCTTTGCACAAAGCATATCACATAATTTATTCAGATGGTCACTCCGGAAATAATCAACGAATTGCATTATCACCTTTCGAAAAACTTCAATAAAAGGGAATTTATTCATTTCTTATCAGTTCAGATACGTGACAGCAAAACCCTGTTTTTCTCAACAGAATCAATCATTATACAACTGCGCGTTCAAGCAAATAGCATGCAATCAATCGATACTTACAAGCATGGATGAAAAACCTTTCTTTTCACCCCAAAATCATTACCGAATTCAATCACGCTCCGACTCACATTCAATTCCCTGACCGCCAGATGGCAGCACCACGATATTCACAAAATGAAAATTTTTGAATATTGATTTAGATGAATAGCATAATGTTTTGTGTTGGCCGCAGCTTGACTTAGCAACCGCTCGTTCACTGGCGTTGCTACGGTGAATGAGTGTACATACTGATCATAAAAATAAAAAAAGTTCCTAAAAAGAAAGACAATAAAATGCTTTAATAATCATTCTTTTATTCTCATCACGACCGCTAGGGGAGTTCTTGAACCCCATCGTTAATTTTTCGGGAAATGCTTTCCATTACGGACTTTTACGGCTACTCGGTTCAAGGTTAAAGACATTATTTCGAGCCGTTTCGTACGAACAGGTTGTTACTGAAATGGCCGCTCAATGATCAGTGGCATTTGATTCGCAACGCTTCGACTGGTGCGTCTAACATCATGTATAAATAGAATGCCCCTCTGTCTAGGGCTAGGAAAAGGATTACCGAACCATTAGGGGGCGTGTCCAGCACCTACGACTCGGAAGTCCCGCAGTTCATTAATGATTTTCCACCTCAGTAATAAAGACATGCCGAAAACAATCGGGAGGCAGATAATAGTTGAAGCTTGGAGTAGACTGATGATTTTCGGATGATTCCTTGCTGTGTACAGAACTGATTTCACTTATTTTGGAATAGTGTTCTTAATGTGTTTGGGGAGATTTATTTAGATAAATGAAAAACTGGTGGTAAAAATTGCATTCAAAATTTTATTTGAATAATCTTCTTCAACCTGATCTAAAATAATCTGATTTTAGATCGAAGTTGCTGTTCTTTGTGCACGTGTCGTTTTCAAGACATTTCGAAATTCGAACCGTACTTTGAAAACTCACCACCATCACTTATGTTTCCCGATCATCCGAGAATGAATGTTGAAGTGACATCCCCACAAGACACTGCGGACAGTGAGACTGAAAGCTTGATTGTGCATACCAATGGAGATGTGACACTCGATGATCTCCTCAGTGAAAACGAATGTGAAACCGATGTCGAGTTTGCCACTGCCAAAGGAATAAAGTCTGAGTTTCTCAACCACCGCTCGGATCCCGCTATTCTAGACATGGAACCAAGAGCCAAGACGAGACTTCTGTCCAGATCTCATTCAGCTAATGATCTCAGTAGCCAACCTGATACCCTGTCAGTCAACAGTTTGTATTCAGAGCCACCAAGGAGGAATTCCAGTGGAGAATATCCAATAAAGTTCTTCGACAGTAATGACCCTACTGTGAAGCCTTTAAGCAATATTCTACTACAAGACATTGAGTTGCCAAAATATAAGGCCAACCACATACAACGCCACAGTTTGACTCCAAACTCCAGCATCCATCCATCCCCAGTCTCGATGCAGTACGCTTCCCCACTAGGCTGGAAGAATGCCCACCCTCCCCACCAAGATAAGGAAGATGAATTCACCCTCCTCCTGCAGACAACAGCCGAAAGGGTGCTTAACAAATTGAAATCTCGACAACAGGACTTAGGGTGTAGCTTGATGACTGGCCAGAAATCACAGAGGAGGCATTCTCATAGTCTGCAACCCCCTGTGCCGAGGAAACTTCAGCCAATCTTCAAAGATGGAAACAAGTCGCCGAGGTCAGAAAGCGACTTGAAGAGTCTCAGTGGTGACAGTGACTTTGCTCCTCTTTCTGCTGCATGAAATATAGCTGAACGTTCTAGAAAACTTTTAAAACGATTGATTGCCATGCAATCTATCTAAAAGGTAACTTAAATCGCTTGTAAATAATGTACAGTGTACATCATTCTTTTCCATATATCTTGTAATATATAACAGGGTTATTTACATCTTAAGAATATTCTAATTTTTTGTGTGTGTGAATGTAAATATGAATAATATGCTTTTGTATCTTAAGATATCTTGAGCATGAACGGTTGTAAACAGTTCAAAGAATGCAAGATAACTTG
>JAOUZG010026641.1:14163238-14189720 GCA_026289955.1 Argiope argentata | reverse complement strand
AGTTCAAAGAATGCAAGATAACTTGAAGAGGAACTGCCTGTAAACAAGAGTATGAATATATTAATTTGTAATTATTAGAATTTTGAGTCCAGTCATTTTAAGAGTGAAATTTGGTGATTTATCTTTGTAGCCAAATACTCGAGTTTATTTCAGCTGAATTTGATGACCTGAGACTTAATGATATTCTTTAACGCCTGGAAATGTAAAAAGTTTGATAATTAAACTTATAGCATTGCATTTTGAGTAAACAGAATTAAACCGAGCTTCTATCAGACTTTAGTATCCTTTAAAAAATTATATCTCGCTGAAATGTAAATATTATCGAAAGAGATTGTATTTAAAAACTCGTCAGTATTCTCAACAATAAACTAATTTTCTTGATAATTTTGAACTATTTATAATTCAGAGAATCGTAGACAGCTCTATTTCATTCTATAAATTGAATTATTTTCAATTATTCAATTGTAATGTTTTTTTTTTTCAAAATATTTTCGAAATACTTATATATTTATCTTAGAATTAAAAATTGGGGTTCATATTGTACATTTATGTAAATGTTCTTCCATCAAGAGAAGTACAAAGAATTTAGAATTCCTCAGTACTTTTGTTGTAAATATTACTCTGAGAACTATATTCAAAATACTAATGTTTTTTATTGGCAGATGCATAATCAAAAGACATAATTTGTTTATGTTTACTTCCTAAAATATCTCTTAAACTCAAATACAATGTTTCTAATACTCAAAAAAAAATCTCATTGTGCCGTATATATTTTTGCTTTTTTTCTACATGTTTTTTTTTTATTTGCAGTACAAAATAAAATTAAGGAATATTTCAGTATATAAGAATTACAAAAGTTATAAAAAGCAAATGAAGTTATAAAATATAATTTATAATTTTATTTTTAAATTTATAATTTTATTTTAATTTGCATGAATTATATTTTTACTAAGCTGAAACATAAAAGTTACATTTTTAATTTGTTTTTCAAATATCTTTGTTCCTTTGAAAAAATACAAATGCTTCTTTTCTGAAATTGTTTTTATTTCCTTCACTTCATTTTGAAATATTCCTTAATTTTTTGTGAAAGAAATGTATTAACCGTATTAAATTTTAAAATATTCCTTAATTTTTGTGAAAGAAATGCATTAACTGTATCAAATTTTGAAATTTGAGCTTGGCTAAGCTATATTAAAAAGTGAATAATTATTGAAATTTCAAAGTGTTTTTTGTACGATTAACATTAATAATAAATATAAAAGTTAGGATTTCTAAAAACAAAAATATATATTCTATCATAATGCAAAACAATTATTTCCATAAAATAAATATTTTATAACCAACGCACACATTTTCTATTATTTTCGTGTAATAGTTATCGAATCTTCGAATTTCAAACGAATAATTAAATGTGTGTTAAAAAAAACCTACTTGCTTTTAAAGATGTTATCTGTATTGATTTTGTATATTTTAGTGGTAATATTTTCTTTTTATTCAATAAAAGTATTGATTACTCATTAACTAATTTCTGTGTTAGTTTTTATAAGAAACAAACTATTAGTTTGAATAAAACAGAAGTAATCAAACGGCCAAGCTTACGCAACCAAAAGTTAAACCTTTAATTAACAGAAGTTCGTACAACGTTACAGAAACTATTGATGTTCTTAACGCCAGTCTTGGAAAACATGTTATCAAAAATTCTTATTTTATGTTTTTAAATCCAGAAAAGAAGAATGTCATCAATATTGTCTTCATCATATTCTTAAAAACTATCCAGGTAATTTTCAATTTTTATAAGTTATTCAAAAGGTTCTATTGAAAGTTAGCTAATTAAAAAAATTCGTTGATCATTCAATTTTTTTCTCCAGTTTCTTGAATTTCCTTTATAAATTATTCAAAATATTGCCAAAAATATTTCGTTTGATTTAATTTATAAACTAAAATTTGTATTTATTTTTGATTTCTCTTTATTATAAAAATATATCAGTAAATTGAGTCTTCAGTTACTTTAAAAATAATTTAAAACTTTTTTAGTTCATTTAAAAATTTACAAGAAGTTTTATATGTGATAAACGTAAACAAATTTTCAATAACTAAAAATCCAGTTTCAAAATTTTCAAAAGTTCAAAATCTTTTTTCTTCTTAATTTTTTCTGTCCATAAAATCTAATTTGAGCTAAACTGTATTGCAAGAGAAAGAAAAGATTATATTTGCAAATAATACGTTGCATTTTTTTCTTACCTTATATAAATATTCTGTATAATATCACTCTAGTAAAAATTTCTTTATCTCTGCACGCTGAATGCATTTAAAATGTATAATATAAATAATGATAGAATAACTAGAATATTAGTTATGATGAGAACAAATGTATTCAAAACCTTTAGTTTTTGAACCTCTTCAAAGAACATTTGTGTCGTTTTTAGTGAAGAGAAATAATTAATGAATTTTATCAGCGAAATTGATGCAGATTGTCATTTTAGACATTTTTTTCGAATTATATGAATCTTCCCAGATTGAATTAAAAATATTTCTGAATTCAGTAAAACTCTTTGAATAGTTTTTGATTCAGTAAAAAAATGTGTTAAAGATATTTCAAATGTAATATTTAAATTACAGAATGTTCCATTTTTAATTTCAAAACAGCTCATATTATTCTACCATCACCTTTATCTTCCGGAAAATCAAAGCATTGAAGTTGGTTTTCAAATCATATTCTATCAGCTTTACTAATGTCAACTTTACCTTAAAAAAATATTTAAAAAACAATTTTCAATAAATCAATTCCTACTTAGATAATTAGGAAAATTCATTTTAACCACTTTTTATTAAATAATTACAATTGCTTACAGTTAATTTAAAAAAAGCAATCCACTTTTCAAGAGTAATAGGAAAGCTCATGAAGCTCCTCGGCAAATTGGCCTAAAACATTGACTACACTTATTTAATGCTTGACTTGATATTGTTGTTCTCATGTTCCGCTTTTTACAACGGAAGGAGAGGTGCAGTAGCTTCTGAGGATATGATCCCTAAGCACCCGAGGGCAGAAGTCTGACTTCCAGCGCACATACGTCACAAACCCTTTTTACGAGGTTGACTTCATTCATGCATTTCATCCATTCATCCGCAGTATGTAATTTAGATCTAACCGATCACCTCTGACCCAGTAGCCCTAGTGGTATTACTCGCCATATGGAGAATTTTGCGACCACGACAGATTTAGCGTCATCACACGCGGAGAATTTTCGGCTGGCAGGTGCGAATTCGCAGCCTAAAGGGATGCGAATCCAACGCCCTACTAACGAGGCTATCTAGACTTAAAAATTACAGCTACTATAATTGCAAATTATAAATAAAATACAGTTACTATTATTGAAAATTGTAATCAATTTATAAAAAATTGATCAAAAAATTATACTATCGTTGAATTTTCAACGCCAATTGAGGATTCAAAGCCAATTATGGCATTACAAAATGCTTGAATTTTCTACATTAGTTGGGATAACCTAATACAGATAAGAAATATTTAATTTTCTTTATTCTGTATTATTTTAACTAGAAAATACTTCAAAATGAATAGGAAAAATTTATTAATTAACAATGTTTAATTTTAAATGCATCAAACATTTTAAAAATAAATAGAATTGTTTGAAATAATCTACCGAAAACATGTTAAGCCTAACCTCATTAGTGTAGGGTAAAAAACTGAGTTTGTTACTTATTTGGCAGCGGAGAAATGAAGATTTTTGGAGATAAAGTTATTTTTTAATTAATAAAAAATTAATGAATTAATCTTTGAAAACACTGTAGTAACATCAAATGTCATCCACTACAAGTTTTTAAAAAGTTCCTTGAACTTGAGTGGATGAATGAAAAGTATTTTATTAATGACTGAAAATTTAAACAATATATATATATATATATATATATATAGGGAGAGTATGAGCTAATAGTAGAAATTGAATAAAAAACATAGTGATAGACTTGATATCAATAACAATATAAATAAATGGATTGAATTATAATTCCATAAAGTAAAGCCATGTATTAAAATTTTATTTTAAAGAAAACTCTTATTATTATTAGTAGTAGTAAATAAAAAGCTATAAATAAAAGCTATATCTTGAATGAATCATTTTCTGATATTATTATTCAATTTCCTTTTTTAGTTTTATATCATTAACTTTTTTGTATACTCTTAAAGTTTTCTCGCACCGTATTCTTCTCATTGTTTTCTTTACTCTTTGAATCACATATAAACAACAGACTTTGCAAGCAATATAATTTTCAATTTTTCAATTAATAAACTCATTTGAAAAGGTATACAAAGAACGTAATATTTGTTTTAATACTTTAATCTCGCATTTAACTCACCACTATAAAAAAAAAAGGTTGGGTATTTTCCACTTCCCTAGACTATATCTATTAATCTGATTTATTTATTGAAATTTTTAATTATTATAAAATATTTAGTAAAAAACTGCAATAATTTCCCATTGTCGTGTCATCAAGCTAAAATATTAGCATCAATTAGCGCAAAGTAGTATTAAAATTTTACCAAAATAGTTAAGTACGATTTTAAACAATTAGTAGCAAACAATTTAACAATAGTAGCTAATATTGGCGTTAGATCGCTTGACCTTGGAACATTAGCGCTAGTTTTGTCATAACAATTTTAGTTAAACTAAATTATCAGCACCAATTGTCGCCAAATACTTGCTAAAATCTAGAGTAAATGGTAACCAAGTGTGGAAGCCAAATATTGGAGTCAGACCTTAATATGTTAGTGCTAATCTATGCTAACAGAAAGAAATGTCAGATTTTTATTGTGTGTGTGGAGCAAATTGAAATTAACATATTCGTATAGTTTGAAAGCATTTTTTTTCATTCCATTTATGTTTTGTCATATTTATTACATTAAACTACCTCGGGAAATATAAATATCAGGCTTCAAGAAACAATTACCCTTTACTTCAGAGAATTGTATTCTTATCAAATATTTGTTAAAATAGTTCTGATTTTTGATTCGGTGTAGAACATTAGCTGAAGGATTGCCTTTTCCATTGGAGTCAACTGAGATTATTGTTAAAAGAAAATTACCAATTCAATTTTGGAATAAATGACAAAGGAGGAAGAGCGGCGTAGTCACACCACGAAGTACAGTACACTTTGTGATCTTGCTAACAAGTCTAGAAAATTAACACTTTTATGGAATATTTAAAAGAAGGTTTTCAAAAATCATGATCAAAAACTATTTTTTTAATATACATGTAGAATGTACCGTCTAATGGATTAGATGGCTTATCTCCTTCCTCTAAAAAGTCACATAATATCCCAATTTTGTTCTCCTTTTGAATTTACTATCATTTTTTTTCCTTTAGAGTCTTGTTTTCTCATGCTCTGAAATAATATCCCCGAGATTCGACACTCTTATGATGTATGAAGCTATAAATTTGATATAGTCAGCTGGTTTAGATGGTACATGATCTAAAATTTCCCCTCTAACTTGTTACTGTAAAGAAGTCGTAAAACTCATCGCCCTTTCTTAAGAGACGCATGTTCGAACATTGTTACTTCTGGCCAGTGGTGAGGCGATTCTTTCCTTTGTTGTGCATTGCGTTTCTCCCGCTTTGATGTTACCTTCTGAACTTGAAGGGAGTCTAGATAATAGACCCCACATGCAGTTTACGGCCCCTTGAAGAAAGAAACCGTGTCAAAACACCAAATGTAGCTATTTCTTCTGTAGACCTCCCGAACTGGAATAAGTTCCGATAATGAACAACATATGCGTTTTGCGATCATTTGAAGAAAGAAGTACTGAAGCCTCCACATGTGATTTTTTTTCCTATTGGGAAGGGCGTATATGGTTCGATAATACCCCCACGGTTAACTGCTGACCACTGAGGATATTTCTGAAGAATTATTGGATGATCGGCACCTCCAGTGCACCAATGCGAACCTGAGAGGCAGAGTTTGACAGAGGTTAAAATGGAAGGTTTCGAAAGGAAGAGACGACGATGGAGCTGATCAGCCGTTGAGCTGAAGAGCTGGACCGTTGAAGAGATACCCCGTGATTTCGAGTTTATTGATTAAAGATCTACCGGAAGTAATCTGTAGATTCTCTTGAGCTACTGGAGTAGCTGGATAAGCTAACAGCCTGTCAGTTTTCCTTATGATAGTAGTGGAACTATTATCCCAGATGTAAATTTTTCCCAGCATATTAACTTAGAGGACGTGTTGTTGGTTTTTGTTATTGTATAAAGCTGTAAATAAAACATTTGTGTTTAAACGCTACCCGTTTATTTGATCGACCAGGATGAAATCATTACATTACATTTTTTATTTATTTATTTCAATTACAAGTGCATGGACAGGCAGACTTTATGATGACAGATTCCATTTCCAGCATATATTTGCAACAATGGCGTCAATACCATGTACTAAATTTCATGCCAACGTCCTGGCACTGAGGTAGTGCATCTTCCTCGTGATCTGGGAGTCCTGAGTTCGAGTCCCGGTTAGGGAATGATTATTCTTCGTATATTCTACCTGTGATATATGTGAATGAGCCACTCTCCGTAAAAAGAGGCTATGCAAGCTAATGTAATTATTGAGTGGTTAAAACGTACTCGTTGGCGCAACTACAAACAAGAGACGCACTTTCGGCTTAAAATCGTTTACTGCATCAACGAGTTTGTCCATGGCAATTGGCATTGGAAATAACAATAAGCTACATTCTTTAAATTCGCAGGATTTCTTCTTCTTATTATTAATAATAATATGGTATTGTTAGCAAACAATCTCTGCAATCTCCCGCAATTTTTTTCTTCTTTTTTTATTCCCCTCAAACACTACAACTAATATTCTTAGCACTTGTATATAATTCTTATAATCTTTAAGATACTTCCATATTTCTGAGACAGAAAACGCATTTTCAGATTTATATCTACCTGTCTGTAATTTAAGTCTGAATAAAATAACACAAGAGCGTTAAGAACTTGTCAAATGAAATTTTATGTAGTAATTTTTATTCGTTTTCAAATTTCTATGAAATTTTGAGTAAATTGCATTAACAGGAAGTCCTTTTAAGTAAAGTTAAATGAAATAACTTCAAAATGCAAAGAGAAATATGAATTAAATTTGATACTTAGTACACATTAAAAGTGTAGATAAGTTTCAAATTTTGAACCAAACCAGTCTCTCTATCTGTATAGTCGCATACATGTAAATGCAAATAATTCAGAATTGTCGAGATTTAGATAAATGAAATTTGATTTCTGATCTTCTTATTAAAAATAGTATTTTAAATCAATTTTCATTTCCACTTAAAGACAAAAAATTGTCCAAAATAGTTAGCAGAAGCACAAAAGGATAATGTGCGGGATTTTTCAAAAACAGTTTCAGATTCGTGGTATTCACGAAATTTCCAATTATTAAAAGATTAAAAATATTAAAAGATAGAATTATTAAAAGATAGAAGAAAAAGTTTTTAAAAGATAGAAGAAAAAGTTTCGGAATGACCATTCCTACAAGTTCTACTTTTTCATTGCTTGAATGCTGCCCATAATATTACAAAAAAAATTCATAAGCAGCTAAACATTAAAATCATATTTAATAATGATTGTGAAGAAGAAAATTGTAAATGAAAGATATTTCCTTTTTCCTGTCTTTTTGCCTGAAAGGTTTTTAAACCACGTTGGATTGATTGACAATACTGACCACGGTTTGAAAACAAATTTGTAAAAACCAGGTAAAATTTTTTAAATTATTATATCTAATAATCAAGAAGAAGAACATTAGGATTTAAAGATAATTCTTGTCTACTTTTAATTTGCCTGTACGATCTTTACACCAAATTTGATTGACTGGCAATACTGACCCCAATTGTAATTATGACAGTCTGACAACAAATTTGACCGACAATTGTGACAGTCTGACGACAAATTTGTAAAAACAGGTAAAAATTTAAAATTATATCTAACTAGTAGCACGCAACCCCCCGGGGGGCACTTCGTAATTGAGGATAAGATGCTTCTGGTATGGTGGGTGGATCTCGCCAACCTGTTGGGTAAACTAAGAGGTGGGGTAGGCTCCCCCCATCGATGACAGGACGTACTTCCTATGGGGTTGGCTGTACCGTTGCCGGTGATGGCCATTAAGACTCAACCACAGTTCCCGCTAATTGCTGTTGCTGCGGTCCGGTTATTCAGTTTCTATGATTAATTCATGTGCCTTCATAGCAGATCGGAGAGTCTATCTATGACTAACTAGCAGTACGCGCACGGCGTTGCCTGTGGGATAGCATCCAAGAAAAATTATCTTTAAGCTTAAGTCTAGCCTCCCCACGATATGACTTGGGCATGTTATGCAACATCAAACATACAAATACGTTCAAAAATTATCAAACATTTCTACAAAAAAAAATTTATAGCACACATTCAGAAATATTTAGGCTGTTACAAAGATAAAAATGAGATATATCCGTAAACAAAACACGGGCGATCATTTTGAGTTTGGATTTCCTTCTTTTCGGCATAATGAAATTTAAATTTCTGTTTAATATCAGACGTAAGCAAAGAAATGTATCGCATATGCATACCACAACGCTTGCTATTTGTACATGAGCAGTTTAAGGTTTTCATGCATGCGCGGATAAATTAAAATCGCAATTATAAAACTCCCCTTCTTATTTTGATATGATTTTAATTCACTAAAACCTTCCGCAATAACTGGTCTACAAAGTGTTATAAATATCCCCAATGCCCGTTAAATATTTGTCCAGTTTTTGTGGTTCCAACATAGAGATGATTTCATTTTATACTATGTATAGATGATGAAGAGGAAAAATAAAACTGTGATTTAAAGATAATCCATGTCTCCTGCCTATGTGCCTGAAATATCTTAGCACCACGATTGATTGGTAATACTAATCACGGTTTGACAACAAATTTGTAAAACCAACTAAAAAATTCAAAATTATTTATAACAACGAAGAAGGAGAATAAAATTGATTTACTGATAACTCATATCTGCAACTAATTTGACTGAAAGTACAACATGCATCATTTTAGAACGCAAATATTATTTATGTTTCCGTTCTTTTTTATTGGAAATCTCTTCGAATTTTGTGATTTCATTGGGGATAATTTGAATAAGTTTAAAGCAGTTACAGTACTTTACTACCGAACTTAGCTCGTCATTACAAAGAGTAAAACTGGAATTTATCGATTACCGTTAAAGCAACCGTGGGAAAGTATTTTAGTTGAGTGTATATTGTTTGTTTTACGCAAATATGCATATGAGTTCAACTACAACATGTTCGTTTTTGTAGTCCTCGTGGATTTTCAACTGCACACGCAAATGAAAAATGTTCCATTCTCTGCTTTCGCGTGATAACTTTAAAATCCGTTTTTCAAACATTTAGAAAATGAAGTTTTGTTTTCCAAATATAGAAAAAAATTAGAATATGGAGAAAAGTAACATTTTTATAGCTTCTCTGTTGAAGCCGATGAATGTAGTATTTTTATTCTAAAGAAGTGGAACAAATAAACAAATGACTGCAAAAAAATATGTAAACTTTACTTCCAAAGTAAATTTAATAGGCATAAATTATTATGAAAATTACAATAAAATATTTTTGTTTAAATTGGTACATCGAAATACATAATGATTTAAGGCAATTTATGAAGTTTAAAATACTATAAATCGATGAAACAGTTATATTTGATAAATCCTTCTATAAAACAAAATTTCGCCAAATATTTTGTTTTTATTGTGCGCCAAGATCGCCAAGCTCCATTGCATGTAAGTTATTAAGAAGGTTACATTAAATGGTAATTTTCATTTGGTCACACTAAGTCAAGATAGTGGGATATATATGTTGGTGTGGGCTTGTTTGTGTGTAATATTTCTAATTTATTTGAAACGGTGTTAAAAATTTATTTAAAAGGCATTAAATGCAAATATTTATGTTATATAATTTCTTTTATGTATTTAAAAGGTACTTGTTTATTTTTACCCCCCTTAGTCACCGGGTTTATAGTTATTCTCATATAATCTCAGGAATGACAAAATAATGGATTGTTTTTGGTAATTTTCATTGTTCTCCAAAATCGTCAAGTTCCATACTAAGACGGTTACATCCACTAGTAAAATCAGGTGATTACACTAAGTATGCTAAGATAATGGGTTTACTTGTCGATTTTCAAAATACTCAAAGATCACCAAACTTTATTAAATGAAGATCGTTCAAAAATAAAGAAATTTTATTTAATAAAATACGACCTTTATTAGTAAAAACAATTCTTTTACGAATATCTGAAGTTCTTTACATAATTACTTCCTACATTTAGTTACGGTACTTTTCCGTTAGCCGGGAGCAGCAAAAAATCGCCAAATATTGTAGAATTCTGCCAAATTTCTTACAATCATATTAAAGCGAAAATTCGCCAAAGAAATTTGGCGATTTTTCGCTGCCAACTTGTTAACAGAAAAGTGTCATATTTAGTTACATCTGCTCACAAGCTTCATCCAAAAATAAATACTTTTTAGTTAAACAAAATAAAAATATATAATATTTATTGATAGAAATAATTTTGTTATATATCTGAAGTTGTTTGAATAATTACTTTCTAAAATTAATCATTTGTTATTATCTGTTCCCGAGTTTCGATATTCCCAAGCTATACTCTTCTGCCGAAAGTTCATTAAGCTAAGTGGTCATTGCATTTTTTGGTATTTATTTATTAGACCGTCGACTCCAATGGTCACCACCGGTTTAGTAACTCATTGGAGAATGATTCAAATTTGGTGATAAACTATTGGCACTAACGAAAACAACAAAATGACGGACGACAGTTAAAATTTGAACAATTTTTTAAATAATGGCGGGTTTTTTGCCATTATTGGCAGTTTAGCAAGTCATTGGCAACGCTTTCAAATTTGGCGATAAAGATCGACCGTCTAATATGTAAGTACCAATTTTTTCAACTCTTTACCACTTTCAAAACTAGAAACGTTTTCAGATTAGGGAAAAGGGTATAATCCTAGTATACGGTACCTCTTGATTTGGCGACTTTATACCGAGAAGCCGTGACGTCATTTCTGCCACGGCCGCTCGTTGGCTGGTTGCCTAAGCTATGGTTCTTGTTGAGTTGTTCAGTTCCGTTCAAATTTGGTGACATTCATAAATGCGTCGATTTTGTCTTGGTAATATTTTTCAAAATGGCGCCAAACGGGTACTGTATATTAGGATTTAACCGGGAAAAGAGGAAATCACTAGCAGCAAGGTCCACTGTACAGAGGAGATGATTCACCTCCGAATTGAACCATCAATTCTTGAGTTGTAGCAGTAGTGTCAGGGCGAGAATTGTCGTGAAGAAATATGATTCTGCCAAAAAGTATTCCTCGCCTACAATTTTGGATGGTTCGTCATTATTTTCTTCGAGTCACAATTTTCATAGTTTTATACAACTACAATAGTTTTAATTTTCATAGTTTACATATTCATTTTTTTTCAAGTCACAAAGCTCATAGTTTGTTTGTTTTTTGTAACAATTTTAAATGTTCTAGAAAACTATAATTTGCTGAATGTTTTAAATTCTTAAAATTAAAATAATACTCCAAGCATTTTAGAATGTCATCGACTTGAAACTTGAAAGATATAAGGTATTGGGATTTATAGCTACAGTGGCTTTTAACCCCGTTTCCAGAAGTTAATATCGAAAAAATCTTGTCAATAAACTAGAAAACACATGCACAAAAAAATGGAGTTTCACTTCATCGGCTTATTTTTTTTCGCTTCTCAGCATAATTTAACAAGCATTGCCAGTTTCCAAAAGGTTTATAATTGATCATCAGCTATTATACAAAAATTAAACGAAATAATATCAATAAAAATATGTTTATCAAGGAAAAAAATCGTTTGCTTTTAACTTTTAATAATATTTTACTTGAAATAAAAATTAGTAGAAGTTATAAAATGTCTGAAAAAAATCGACTGCTAAATGTCTGTGAACACATTTAGATTATGATATTTTCCAAACACGCTTCCGAATCGATCCAGCAATTCTTGTGTTGCAGCAGCAGTGTGAGGGCGAGCATTGTCATGAAGAAGTACTATTCCGCCAAAAAATATTCCTCGCCTACAGTTTTTGGATGGTTCGTCATAGTTTTCTGTAAGTCTCACAACAATAATTTGATTTTATCATTATACCTTTTGGCGTAAAATCCATCAAAAGAACACCTTTACGATTCCATAAGAAGTTGCTATGACTCCTCGTTTTGAGAGAGTCTATTTGAATTTTCACGGTTTTGTAGGTAAAGAGAAAGGTGCCTCAAGTGATTCACACGTACTCTCTCTCAGGTGATGTGATACACCCAGGGCTCACACCGGCAGTCACAATCCAGTAAAAAAAAAGAAAAGAGGAAAAGGTAAAGAATGCGCAAATTGTCTTTCGTTTTAATGCAGAGAATATCAGGCTTAATGAACTCGCTGCAGAAGAAAATAATATGAGAATTTTGAAGCTCGTGACCAGATACAATGAATGTTTAAATGTGGGAAGTAATTATTTAAAGAACTTCAGATATGCATGGCAGAATTCTTACCATCAATCATTGTTGTATTTTTCCTTTTTTATAACTAAATGGTTCTTATTTACTATACGAACTCTATGTGATTTTGGCGTATAACCTCGTTTCAGGCATCCTTGAGTTCAAAAAACACATTTTTGGAAAATGTCCATCTATCTGTCTGTTTGTAACAAAAATAGCTCCAAAGCGCCTTGAACTAGATGATTTAAATTTGGTGCATTACGTTTACATCCAATCAGCAGATTTCTATAAAATTTTAAGTTAATGTTGTTCATAGGAAGTTAGTCTATCTGGGAGTTCGAAAAAAAGTAATAATGACAAAAAGATTTCTACTAATATTAAGTTAATAAAAGACAGGAGAAAATACAATGATTGCGTTATTCTAGTATTGTTGAATTTAAGTGCAAAGCAGTAGTTACCATATATATCAGGTCAATATCAGATACGCCTTTTTGTCCCCTTTACGAGTTTTGGGAAACAATTTAAGCTACAAAAAATTGATCTCTACTCATAAATTCGTAACAAAAAAATGAAACAAATAATTAATGGCCCATATGAAATTCAATTTAAAATAATTTATAAAATAAATTTTTTATGCCAATAATAATTATTATTTGTGAAATTTCAATTAAATTTAAAACAATTTATAAAATTAATATTTTATCTACATAATTATTATTATTTATAAAGTTTTAATTCAACTTTTGAGATTTTAACTTTTTTTGTTTGCTTGTTTTAAAAAAAAAAAAAACGTTGAAGATTCTGAAAGCAAAATATTCAATGAGAAATTCCACGAAATTAATATTATATAGCACAGCCCTTCTTGAGTTGTGGCCAGCATAAAAAAAAGTTATTTTAGAATGTTCATAATAATTTTTTGCTCATGCCTTTTTTTTTCTATTCCTTGCCACACCTCTAAACAACAAAATTTGAAATATTATCGCTATACAAAAAGCAAAAATGATGGCTATCAGTCAACAGCAAAGAAATACGAAGACACTTTTGAATCACTTAAAGAAAACTGAAATCGTTTCGCGTTTATCAGAATAGATGGTTTGGAGAATCCGTCTCTTAGAAACGTCGTGAAACAGAAAAATGAACTTCGCCTTCATCGTTCGATTTTCCATTATTCAGCCTTTCACTTCGGATCATTTTGAAAAGAAATGGCTGTCTTATTCTGCCCCTTTTTTTTTATTGCTTTTTGTTTGTCCTCTTTCAGAATGACAGAAAAACACAATTTTGGATGGAACATTTTATTGATTAGATATAATAAATACAAAAAATAATCACGAATTGTTATTTTGCCTTTTCCAACGACCTTGAAACGCCAAAGAAATAAAAAAAATGATCAAAATCATCTCGGGGGAAAATGCACAATGTTTATGAAAAGTAATTTAATCGGCGGTATTATCATTATCTAATTTTTTTTAACTTATTGAAGTTTTATATTTTGTTCTGAAAAGACTGATTTCAATGTATTGCCGTTTTATTCCATGTATTTCAGAAGCATTTTTTTTTCTAATGAAAAAATCTATTCTTTTTCCTAAAAATTATTGTTATTTTATTATTTATTACTTTATTCAATTCATTTGGAAAAAAATTAACAATTTTACAAAGTATTTTATTTTATTTACAAGATAAGACGTCTTTTCCGGATTGTAAATGATATATTAAATTGCAGGGACCCTACAAACATGAAAATAATCATAAAAAGCAGTAAATTGAAAATACCATTATCTCATGGAGTTATAAAATTAACCCATTCGCTGCCAGGCCTATATTGTATGAGGTTATTCCCATAGCCAATTCTGTTTTGAATGTTAATGCTTATCTAAGTTTTATTATTTCAAAATAAATACACGTTTTGTCATAAATAATCATTTACATGTATAAAAATCAAACACGAGTATACTCGTGGATGGCAATGGGAATAACCTCATTCAATTTAGGCTTGGCAGCGAATGGGTTAAATAAAGTAGAATTTTTGTAAAAACAATTTATTAGTAGCATTTTCTCAATTTTTTGCACTTGTATATTTATGTTTGTGGCCTTAAAAAGTTTGAAAGTTTGACAAGTTGTAAGTCATAATATAAAGAAAGTATCACGAGTATATGTTTTGCTGTTGTTGCCAATCGCCTTGGTCTAGACCAGTGGTTTTCAAAAGGTGGGTCGCGACTCCTAGGGGGGTCGTGGGATGTGTCCAAGGGGGGGTCGCGAGATGTGGAAGAAAAGTTTAAAAAAATAATTTATTGCTGTAGTTTTCATTAAAGAAAAGAGTACGCATAAAGCTTTTAATACACATACAAGTTGGTTTTTGTGCTCTATTAGTTAATGGGATACATGAGCTTGTTTGGAATTAACCAATTTTTTAATATCTGGAATAAGCTTTGTAACACACAAAACAATGTCATTTTCCAGTGTCAAATGATTTCTTGATTTTGTTTTTAAATTTGTCATTATGGAGAATCCTTGTTCACAGTTGTGATATGTAGAAAATGGCATCAAAGTTTTTAATGCTGTTGTGGGCAGTTCTAGATATTTCTTTTTAATATGTATCCAAAATTTGTCGATATAAACTTTGTTAAAAGTTACTTTAGCTGATTATCACTCGAAATCTCTATCAGTTGATCATGATGACGGGCACTTATCTCAGGTTTTGTTACGGCTCGCTCACTGAACGGATTGACTATCCACACAACCACACTCATATCCTTAACTGGAATGTAATCTATAAACTGTTCAATCAAAGTTTCAAGATGAGATGATGCTAGTAAGGAGAAAGATGAAATGTCAAGGGATGTTGCGTCAATACCCCACACATACTCTACGAACTCTTGAGTACGTGTAAAATTTTCAAAATCTTTGTCTAAACTTTAGAAATAGTTAAAACTTTGGAAGTTACCAAAATACTTAGTCTAAAAAGGGGGACGCATTGTCTAAAAGTTTGAGAACCTCTGGTCTAGACCAATAGAGAAAGTCCAAATGATCGTTTCGCACCAAAATGTCAAAAACACACTCTCTCTCATCCGACAGTTGCCTTACAGAGGCACCGAAACAAGAAATAATATGAGAGGGAGAGGCAAAAAAATTAATAATTTTACAAAGTATTTTATTTTATTTACAAGATAAGACGTCTTTTCCGTCTTTGGTTTTTGCATTTCTAAAATCAAGTCAAGACCGTAGGTGAGATATATATTTGGCGGTGTACTTTGCAAGACTCCTCTATTCATAAACAGACCATTTTAGTTTGAGGTTTTAGAGCAATTCTCAATTACCTAACACGGCAATGAGTTATTTTAGGCCATCATAATTCATCTTAGTAACTGTGTGAAGTTAAGATTAAGTTGTTTTTATTTCTTTGTTATGACTCATGACTGAACGTTTTGTATATAATATTAAGCAGGGTTTACACTCGACTGATTATTAAAACTCCAGTAAGACAACATATGCGCAGAAAAGGAATGATTTATCTTGGCCACAATGTCATTTGATAGATTCAGGCATTTCATGTCTGATTATGAAGTATTGTTTTAAAAACCCTGAGTTTTTCTTTTTTTACTGCGTATCGTATTAAAATGATGGATATTTAACAAAAAACATGGTAAAATAAATAAAAAAAATCCGTTTTGGAAAACTATAAAAATGAAAGGGAAATGAAATGAAAAATACACATACTACCGCGCATCAAAAAGAACAAAGAGCAAAAAATATCGGAAATCAATGATGAGTGATCAATTTCTTCACGCCAAAAAATGCGCCAAATTCTATAGACGCTACAATAAAAAGCAGCATGTTGTTGTCCTTTCCGGACATATATTTTCCAAAGACAGAACATCCTTTTTCAACCTTTCTGCGCTTGCACTGCCTACTGGTCATCTTATTGGCCGCGTTTCAACTCGGCATTATTAGCCCTTTCGACCCACACAGTAGACTTTGCCACCGCGGTATTTTGAGTTCTTCATTTTCATTTCTTTTCAAACCTGATGGTGGAATTAGCCACGACTTCCTGGTCCTGTATCCGTGGGGAAAGTGAGATGAAATTAATAGTGGATGTTCTCTTGGTGGCCCTTATCACAAATGTCCCTCATTTTTTTATTCCACATTTTAAAAATTCAGGGCTGAAGGGGTTAAGGAACCCTATTAGTATAAGATATTCTATGAGAACTCCTCATTATTATTCGATTTTCTAAATACTGGTTAGTATTGTGGAGATATAGTAACAATGTTGTTGGCCATTTTCCGCTAACAGGGAACAGATTTGATGTTCATAAATGCTGCAATAATTAAATAAGTATGATGAAACTTATAGGAATCTAGTCAAAAATACTTTTCAAAATATTAATATCATTCTATTGCGTTACATTAAGTTAGTATTTTCCATAAATTTATTTATTTGATAACTAATAATATCTTTTAATAATCAACTTAAACCTTCCCACCACTAGCGGTTCTAAACTGCTGCCTAGAGCGGTTAGTTGAAAATGCAAGACTAATGCAAAATGCGCAACATATTTAATGCTTACAGTTAGAAGTCATCGAAATATGGGTACTTACTTATTAGACCATCTTCGCCAATGATCGCCAACTGTTTAGTAACTCATTGGCGATGGATTTAAATTAGGCGATAAAGATCAACGAGTTACACCATTGCCGGATTGCAGTAATTGGTGGTTTAGTAACTCATTGGTGATGATTTCAAATTTGGAGATAAAATCTGACGGTCTAATCTGTAAGTACCGAAATATGAAAACCATTCTTCCCTAAATCTTCAATATACCAATGGCATCAAAGTTTTAACTTAAACTCTCCAAAATCAATTCCACGATTTTGAAGAGTTTAAATCTGTATGTTCTCAATCTAATGAAGCATGTCTCATTAACAGTAAACCATACTACTTCCAAAAAAGAACATACAGAATGATATAACAGAAAAGAAATTATTCAGGTAGTGTTATCCCATACAGGAGGCGACAGCATAATTGGTTGTGGTTGAGAGAGGGACTTACTCTCTATGGCTTACTCTCTATAACTTCGCTGTTAACCGAAATTAATGGATTAAATAGAGTTAATTCGCTGTGAATTTGTAGCTTGTGTTCCATATATTTAATACACATTTTCCTAGACAATAAAGTCTGCATCTTCGCATCCTTCTTGTGTGAGAATTTTCGTAACAATATAATATTGCACAATATTGTGCAACAAATTTAATTTAATTCATTTGTTGCATTGGATATAACTTTAAGGAGAAAAAGCCCAATGTTTCATTCAATTATATCACTCAAATATACATAATATCGATTCCCGTGAAGCGACCCTTATTTTATTCCAATTTATTTTACTCAAATTATTTTACTCAATTATTATTTTTTTACAATTTGACAAATAAATAATTACGACATGTTTACATTGTTTTCAATTAATCGAAACTAACAATACCTTGCTTACTAAGATATGATTACTTAAAATTCTGATATTTCAATAAACGCAGGCGAGTATTTCTAAACACGAATAAACACGAACAAATCCAAAAAGAAATGCTTCCATTATTTCGAAAGGCACGCTTAATTCATACCGGCATGAACTTTAAATATATAATATAGATTATCAAAAAATAATTTCTAATAAGTTTTATATTTTATATGTGAAGTAAAATTAATTTCGTAGTTTCAATACATGTTTTTATAAATATGCTAATAAATCTATTAATTTAAAAACGCAAAAAAAATCGGTAATAAAAAAGAGAGATATTTTTGTGAGCGTTTTATCTAAGAAATAATTTTTCATTTACTGAAAATAATTTCCATATTCAAAAATTAAGAAGTTAATTCAGAGATGATTTGTGCTGCCATCTAGTGATATATTTAAAAATTTCAAAGCTTTAGTACAAAATTTGGTATTCAGTCAAATGTGTAATAACTTAAGTTTTTGTTTCTCCTTATAAGGTTCACAATAGTATGAATTAAGAATTTTGTAAATACAAGGAATTCCAGAAGTAGAAAATAATAAGTATCTATATTTTATGCTTTTAATAAAAGTAATATGTAAATGAATGAGTAAAAACTCAGTAATTGTATGCATTCAATTCATTTATTTTGATGCACCAAATACGGAATGAAAATTTTACATTTTAGCACAACACTTGTTAAAATAAAAGTAAATAATAATGAGATACTTTTTTTTTAATTTTAAAGATGGAAGTGAAAATTTCTGCGAATTGAATTTAATCAAGTAGAATAATTTAAAGACCAGAACTTACTTTCTGTTTCTTTCTTTTAGTTCTTGTGCTCAGAAACCATAAATGAAATTATTTTCTATCTACTAGCGTAATCAGAAGCATTAGAATTTTTTTCCATCGCCAAATCAATAATTTTGAAAAATCAACAGTAAATCACAAAAATATTAAGATACAAAATTGTCTATGGAAATGCATGCGTTGGGGAGTGTGTTCTATTTATTACAAAAAGTTATAAAATACCGTAGGCATGGAATGGAAATACTGTATGTTGACGTCATCATTACTTCACAAATAAGTATTGTGATGCCAAATTACCTGATACTATCATTCAGAAATAGAAGTAAAATAATTTCAAGATGCATTAGTAAAAGAGAGTGATCTTTTGTCAAATCTTGATTTCGATTATATAATAAATATTTTAGAAATATTAATAAAAAAAATGAAAAAATAATGATCCAGTGGAAAATTATGATGGAAAGAGATTAAAAATATTTAAGTTATAAATGTGTGAATCTATTTTAAGCTTTGGTTCCAAAACCACGTATTTATGGGTTACGTATTATACCGTCAAATTTTATCGCCAAATTTGAAGTCATCGCCAATGTGTTAGTAAACCGCCACTTATGACAATCCGGCAATAGTATATCCCGTTGATTTTTATTGCCAAATTTAAATCCGTCGCCAAAAAGTTACTAAACCATTGGCGAAGACGGTGCAATCCGTAAGTACCGTGATATGTTCTATATTGTACAAAGCATTGACAAATTGGCGTATATGACGTGAGGATAGCTTAACATCAGCTGAGTTTATTTTGGTGAGCTAGAAGACAGGCGTGAAATAAATTCGCCAATTCTGGCTGAGTTTTATTTTATAGAAAACACCAAATTCGCCAACTATATAGTTCGCTATTAAATAGGGAATAATGCCTCGATTTCAGAATTTGCACAATTATTGCAACTTTATCATTTCTTCTTTATTCGCTTTCCATTTTAGACATTTATCCCTCTCAGATAATGCACTCATACAGAAATTTAACCGCTAAACCATTAAAAGCTTCTGTTACCTATTAGCACAACATGTTCAGCAACAAAGACATTATATTAACCGATATTAATCTGCGATCAGAATATTAAACAATATTGTGAAAGGTGTACAATATTTCGTGATAAAAGGGACATTCTTTGCTTAACAATGTCATGATTATTCACTGAAATTGTTTGATTTTAGCATTAATTCAATCTAACAAAAGATTTTAAAGATTACTTTTTAGCAATTTTTAGATGTTTGGAATTACGATTTGTTAATGTTTGATTAAGTATAAATAGAGCGAAATAGTTATTTTTCCATTGGTGGTCTTTTATTACTTGACGAATTCAATTTATAGATAAAATAAATACATGTTTTAAATATAAAAAAATATTTTATAGAGAAGTAATTTCCAGATTATTCGCTAATTTATCTCCCTATTTCATCCTACGTCCCTCCCCCCAATAAAAAAAACCACTCTTTGCGTTCTGAAACTGTTCAATGTATAACTATTCTACGAGATGTTGCATCTTAATTCCCTCGAATAAAGTGCTCAGTGGATTCCAAAATTAAATTGAAATGGCGCAACAGGGGAAAATGAAATGCCATATACAGCGATGACAAGCTTCAGTATATGACGCGAAAAAATTATTTTAAAAGAAATTAGCTTACTGTAACCTTCTTTAGAATGTTATTTTGACTGAAAAACCTAAGGTATACGATTATTCTGCTCTCAGTCTTACGCAGTGACGATAAATGACATGACTCAGTCTTACGCATGACGCAACGATAAATGACATTTCGGCTCCTGATTTAAGAAAATAATTTGACGTAGTTATTCACCAATCGATTAAAATTTATAAATTATAGAGTTAGGTGTAATATTTACATTTTGGATTCAAAATAAAATGAGCACCAAAATCATCAAATTGATCAAAATGTTTCATCAAATTGAAATGGTCTCTCAGCGCCCATACACAAGCTTTTTGAAACCTACTATTATTTTTATCATTCTGGTTTTAACTGGCAAATGCGGTGTCAGAGCTTTTCTCCTTATTATCTAATAAAGTTGATATCCTCCTTTTTAGTAAAGAATTATTATCATGTCAGAAAGTGGTGTCGTTTTTGTGATGAGGATTCTGGCGTCAACAAAAATCCGTAGGAGAAAAATTGAAATTTTATTATCTGCACGAGCATATAAAAAAAAATCAGCTTTTAATAACTTGTTGCCATTGCATTTACAAAAACTCTAATTATAAAAAAAATAGTTAATGACTGCAGCCAATAAAATCTAGAAAAATGTAATTGACAAAACAATCAACGAAATTCCACATTATTTGTGATTTTATGCCAAATTTGAATTGGCGGAATTCTACATTATTTGGCGACTTTTTCTTGCGCCCGGCTAACGGAAAAGTACCTAGAATTCTAATCTTATTTTGTATCATAGTAGGTTAGCTGGTATCATTCATTTTATAAGACAAGAATAAGATTTATGTTTAACCCTCTTTGTCTTACATTCCTACAAAATCAAATAAAACTTGTGCCTTCATATTATGACAAATATTAAAATTCCGTACTTTTTCGTTAGCCAGCCGTAAATGTCACCAATTGTGAACCAAACGCCAGCCGAAGCGAATGGCAAAACAGACAAAGAAATTCTACGTTATTTGATTTTTCGCAAAATTTGAATAAGCGGAATTCTACATTATTTGGCGACTTTTTCTTGCGCCTGGCTAACGGAAAAGTACCTAGAATTCTAATCTTATTTTGTATAATAGTACTTTAGCTGGCATCATATATTTTATAACACAAGAATAAGATTTGTGTTTAACCATCTCTGTCTTACATTCCTACAAAATCAAAAAAAAAAAAAAAAACCCTTGCGCCTTCATATTATGACAAACATTACAATTCCGTACTTTTCCATTAGTCGCCAATTGTGAACCAAACGCGAGCCAGGTTGCCAAACGAAGCGAATGACAAAAAGTCAACAAAATTCTACGTTATTTGATTTTTTGCTAAATTTGAATTCGCGGAATTCTACATTATTTGGCGACTTTTTCTAACGGAAAAGTAACTAGAATTCTAATCTTATTTTGTATCATAGTACGTTAGCTGGTATCATATATAAGACAAGAATAAGATTTGTGGGTGCAACAGGAGAGAACATCACCACCTTTACGCCAAGGATATTTAGCGCCAAATATGGCACTCCTCTGAGAGATAAGACACAAGAGCGCAGGGAGATAGCGATTTTGAAAAGTACGCGAAGGGAGTGATGCTTCCTACGGATCAACCGATTTGTGTTTAACCATCTTAGTTTTACATTCCAACAAAACGAAACTAATAGGCATCTCAAGTATATTTTCTCATGCTAAGATTGTAGCGATTGAAGGTCGCGGTACGAACCTGCGACGTTTGGGCCTGTAGCCGAGTATCATACCATTCACGCAAAAGGGACCCTTCAACTGGAAGGATATTATCTGGCTTATAAGACTCACGCTACAGTACTCCCTCACCAGTGAGTCGGAAGAGAGACGAACGATTTTTGAAAGCGCCAAACGTATGGCGAGCATGCGAGTTCGTTGGTGCGTCGAGTTAGAGACGGCTTTGTTGGCTGATAGATGGCGCCACGACTGTTGCGGAAGGTTGCGTTGTCAAAGTCACCAATGTAGCGATTGAAGACCGCCGTACGAACCTCTGACGTTTGCGCCTGTAGCCGAGTATCATACCGATGAAGCAAAAGGGACCCTTCAACTCGAAAGATATTATCTGGCTTATAAGGCTGACGCTACAAGATAAACAACAGTCTGTTGTTTATGAAATTCTTTGAACGTTAGAATCGCCACAACAACGTACTGAAAAAATGTTTTCTGCAATTTTATTTTTAAGTGAGGCACACATTCAAAATAATCACCCAAATAAATTTGAAGATAAGGTTTTATTATAGTTTTATTCATAATACAATTGTTCAAAACAGTAATCACAAACCAACACAGATAGCTGTAACAAAGCTATGTTCAACAATGACAATGGTGACTCAAGTTTATTATTTTTTTTTCCTTGCTGTCTAAAAACAGCATGCAATGAATAAGAATGAAAAAAGAGAAGGAAAGTATTATTCCAGGAAAATTGGACTATATACGATTTTGGGATAAAAGTACATGTACAGATTGTAATCTACAAAAGCAGTTGTTGAGTTAATGAAGTATCTTATCAATGAATTTCAGTTCTTAAACAAAAAGAGCAGTATATAGAAGAGAAAAGCTTTTTTTCCCCCTTAAATTTTTTTTTCAATATAAATTCAATGTTTGATGTTTTATAATCTTAAACTTCAAATGAAAGTAATGTCGTAAGAAAATATATTACGATTCAAATTTTACTAAAGGCACTATATTTTTCGTAATTATTTTCGTTTAAATCTTTTTTTTAAACTAAATATTGTATCCATAAAAATGTAATAAAAATCCCTATTTTTTAAATTAAAATGAAGAAATAATAGCTATAAAAAATAAACGAAAAATATTATATATATAATACTATATATATATACACACACAGGGAATGATTCTTTAAAGTAAAATGCAAAGAACTGCTTTAAACAAAACATTTGTTTTTAGAATTTAAATCATTTTTTTAGGCTCAAATTTTAAATAAATAGAAATTATAAAATAAAACGATCGATAGCTTATATTCATATTTAATAAAAGATTAGAAATTATTTGCTAAAAATTTTTCTTTAATTTTAACGAGGTTTTATTTTTAATATTTTTGAGGGTTGAAGTGGAAAGTAAATACTGCAAAACTATTTGAAGGTTTAAAAAAAAAATTTTTTTTTGAAAATATCATGAAAGAAAAAAATATTATTTATTTCTTTTTTACTTTTAGATTCCTCAAAAACCAGTAAACAGTTATTTTCTCTTCTGGTACTGCATGCTTATGTATTTATAATTCTTTTTAAAAGATGAATATATCAATGAACATATCATACTTCAAGAATTCATATGAAAATAATATAGAATGTATTTCTCGAAAGAAGTTGCCAAAAAAAAAACCCTTATATACAATAAAAGCAAAATCTTAGTTACATGCTTGATTGGCTTTCAATAATATTTTACATGGCCAGCTATGTAGCTGAGTATCATTGAAAAATGGAGATGGGGAAAAATATCAATTTATGTGATTATGTTATTGAAAAATTTATAAGAAAAGAATCATTAATCAATGCCAATCACAAAAAGTACATAAAAATAATGAGCAAATGTACAAGTGAGAAAAGAAATACACATATTTATAAAATAGCTTGAAGGGTTTATTTAGATTCTTGCACAAAGGAACTTCACATGCCCTAATTTTGAATAAATCCAAAGATTTTTTTTTCTTCTTTTACCTATGTCAAATCCAGTACTAAGAATACTAACAGTCCATTATATGTCACTACAATCTATAGACCTGTTATGTAAATTATTGACAATGGAATAAAAATTAAAACAGATTAATTAAAACATTAAGTTAGAATAGCATCTTATAAAACAAATTTTGTTGACATAAAACATTTCACAAAATAGTATAGACACAATTATCTTAGAATATTGCTTCCGACAAAATCTGACTTTGCTGTTTTATTTTCTATTTCCAACAGCACTGCTAAGTGAAATTTATTTTAAAGATTACAAAAATTATTCAATAAAAACTGTAAATTAAAAAAAAACTCAGAAAAAGTTTACTAAAAAATAACTTTTTATTTCACATTTTTCATAATGAGCCAAAAATTAACAATCACAACTTGGTAGTAAAATTTGTTAGCATAATCTGTAAAGATTAGTTTTGAAATAAGTATATAACTAGAGTTTTACTTATTTAAATTGAAACATATCTGGGAATTACATAAAATTAATAGAATATATAAAAAAGTAATAAATTTAGTTTATTGTCAGTAATGTAACATTAAATTAACTATTTGATGTTGAAGATTATATTCTTTATTACATAAATAATTCTTTAACAGCAAACAGTAGCTGAATTTAAGATTCTCTATGATTTTTGTTTTGCTCTATCTAACTTGTCAAGAATATATTTCAAATTATTTTCAATTGACACCCTTTAGTGAGTTTAGAAATGAATGTTTTGACTTAATGATTTTTTTTATATGTTTTGATTTATCTTTAGACTATTTTTGAAGTAATGAAAAAAATTCAAAAATAATCTTTATTTTATTTTTTAAATATTTTATGCGATAAAAATGATTTTATTAATAACAAAAGCATGTTTTCTAAATGATTTTTCTATAAATCCTTATCCTCCAAAAAATATGAAATTTGCTTTAGTAACTTTATCTTTAAAGTGTTTAACTTAATCTAAGAAAATTTTTCTACACCCTACATTTTAAATTATGTTAGTTGCTAATGGGTTAATTTCGTTTACAATTAGTACTTTATTAAAAATAGAACGCTAAAGGCACAAACCATTGATGGCTTTCTTAATAACATGCAATACCAGAGATGCTGATTTTAAAAATTTTAACAATGTTTAAAAAACTTCCTCGGAAAGTAAAACTCTAGTGCTGTATTGAGAGGGAAATAAATCTTTAAAATAATTCTTTCTGTTTATATTGAAAAAAAAAAGAATCCATATTAGTAATTTAATCAATATGAATAAAATACAATTAAAAAGTTCAAGAAGTCCAAATTCAATTCATTTTTATTATAAGGCACAACCTTAGCAATATCCATTTGCATATTTCTCGCTTTATAGATCTGACCAAAGTATGCAGTAAATTACTGCTCTACTTATCAGTTTTTGAACAAGAGAAAATCAATTGGGAAAAATGAATTACAAAATTAGGAACCAATTCAAATGCTAATACAAACATCGACTTTTAATTATATCTCTAATTCTTGAAGAACCATTAAAAAATACAGGTACACTCATCTAGTATATAAAATAATTTTGACAAAGTACATTTACATGCACACATAAAAATCCCAAACCGTTTCATTTTTATTGTACATATCAAAATGCTATAGATAACACAAATTTAATTAAGACGTCCGCGTATTTTTTTTAAGGCAAACTTGTTTTAGAATCACAATTCTCTTTCCACTGGATATGAAAGAATTTCAACAAAGCAAATTTCAATACTACTCAATAATTTTATGCTACAATAACAAGTTCATTTAATAATTACAATCATTCAAATATTTAATTTACAATATCAAATAAAAATTTGATTTTGTTTTAACCTGCAACCAGAGTTATTAAGCATTATATATTTTAATTAACATATAATTAATCATTCATAATTCATAAGAAACATATCAAACAACAGGAGCTACTTTCTATGAAACCCACACATATTAATTCTGCTAGATTTAATGTCTACAAAATTATTTTAAATAAATCTGTTTGAGACTTAATTACAAAATACAGTGTATATAGACATTTTTTACAAAGTTTACATAAGTTTTGAAATTTGAATTTCAATTTAAAAAATAAAGATTGTAAGAAAAGTTATAAAAGGAATAATTGCAAATCAGTGCATGTGGAATTTTTTTATTTACATTGTATCAAATTCGTCAATGATATATATATATATATATATATATATATATATATATATATATATATA